>WMED01008789.1:0-16698 GCA_019650415.1 Pipa parva | reverse complement strand
TTCATCCTCACAATGTGCCACTAACTGTATATAAGTGAATATTACATCCCTTATTATGTCAGCCTGTTCCTAGTTCATGGTATAACGTGATTGCAGTCTTTATTGTCACTTTTGAATTAACATTCACCTTAACCTTCACCTCTGCCAACAACCCCCTATTTCGCCACCTTGATTTGGTGTTTTCTCATTTGCTGAATTCCCTGTATACGCAAATATGCGGAATTGACACAAAGTCGGATTTGTATGCCACTGTACAGACTTTCATGAATAAGCCCCTTAGTCAGTTTACAAAAGCTGTGCACTAGGAAAAGCCAGATGGTCTATCTGAAAACAAAATGCTTAAGTTAGATTGGTCTTTATCTTCTACCATCCAGGGGACTAGTGGGTCAAACCAGCATGAAATAAAATTAGCACTAACAGGAAAATAATGCCTTGTATCATAGAGTCAGCCCAAACAGGTAATAGGTTGTACAGACCACTGCAATCTAAAAAACGATGCAGTCATCTCCAACATGACATTTTAAAGGGGAAATCAAACTTTTTTTGTTGTTGTTGCAAGAATATGTTGCAAGTTATAATCTATTAATAAACTGCAGGTCCTGCTAGAAAGGTTTCATTTAATGTCATGTTGACATTTGTTTTAGATTGTGCAGGTGTCCCACAAAATATTATACCCCAGATTAAATGTGTGGGAAGTAAGACTGTCAATGGATTTGTGACACCACAAAAAAGAAAATATTTTCTTGGACTGACATGGCAGTAAATCCCTTGCAGTACATTAATAGACTGGTCTTTATGGAGCACTTGTATTGCATAAAGGTCTATAGAAAACCTTCTGACTTTTCATTTAGCGACCGCACTGTGTTGGTTTCCCTGGCCCTACTAGAGAATGGAAAAGCTCCTCAGGTTTCTCAGACTCTGGTTAATTGTGATGAACTGTAGATGACCGTAACATTTTCCAGCTGAACAGCTCAGTCCAAGAAAAAGGAAATCCCAAAACCCACAGCGTATTTGCATCATATCATCGTAAAACTATTTTGAGGGCCCAGCCTGCCAAGCGCAAGGAAAAGACAAATCTATGGCCAACGATAATCTGCTGGTTCATGGCCTAGCGCTCATTTTACACACTTCTGATTAACACACTCTTTCCCAGATCGGTCGGCGGTGCATTAACATGAAAGTCCTGATTTGTGATCGCAGAGAATGGGTTAAGATCATATTTTTAAAATCAATAGCAGTGAATGAAGCTTTTTGAAGTTGAAGCAGATATTTTAGAAAGAAATAGTCAGTGTATGAATATATTATAGGAAGCCGCCTGCTCATGGCCAGAAACACTCATCAAAATTCTGATTATCATGCACTTCCTTACACAATAACCAACCTCCTTCCCACTGCATACACTTAGTGTATGAGAGAGACAGCCAGAGAGATAGCCCAGCACTCTCTGTAACATCATGAGATATTCTGTGGATCTCACATCAAGCTCACATAACATGGACTATATCAATTCTACAGCATGAGAGCAAAACTGTCATTTAAACAACAATAACAAATACTACGGAATGTATGAAGATTTTGACATTTCAGGCAGACAGTTATTGTAATTATGTAATTTTACAGTTGACCAGTTACAGTGCTTCTTTAGGGAATCAGTTTAATTGGACAATACTCTGAAGCCTACACATGTCTGTCTTTCTGAGCCCCCCACAGCAGTAACCCCCTGGACTTCCCCTGTTGTCAGCTCTGTGTAATTTGCAATGAGAAACAGTGTAGCACCGTGTTGGCCAAAGATACTTGTATAAGCAGAGACAAGGAGAGTATAGGTGATACCTTTTATTGGCTAACTGAATGGATGGTAGATGCAAACTTTCCAGATTACTTAGGTCTCTTCTTCAGGCATAGTATGTTATTTTTTTGATGTCAGGATGTTAAACTGATAACATTTTACTATGGCGTACCAGTTTCTGTATAAATTTGTCATTCTTAAGTTTTTTTTTGTTCCATACTATGCCTGAAGAAGAGACCTAAGTAGTCTGGAAAGCTTGCACGCATGTATCTATGCATAATTTTATTTATTTACCATCTTTCCAGTTAGCCAATAAAAGGTATCACCTATAATACTCTACTTGTCTCTGCTTGCAATGAGAAGTGTTACATTAAAATTGAAATGAAGGCAAACCTGAAGCATTTTCACTAATGGTCTATTACATTTCAGTATAAGTAACAAGAAAGTCTTGCTTTGATTTATGGAATTTGCGGTGCATTACCAGGCTCCGACGTCCCCGCGGCTGTCTGTAGTGTAGTCGTTCATACAGTTCAGTAAAGTGTTGTAAATAAGAGGAATGTTTTCTCTGCACACGGCTTCATCAGATGGTCCAGAGGACTTCACTCCAACTGTCTTACACACCCTAACATAGAAATGCAGGAAAATCAGCAGGATGGAAACAAACATGGTACCAGTTAAAGGGTAAATGAGAGCTTTAAACTCCCAGTACTGGCTATTCAGTATACACCACAAACAGTAAACATGCCATATTAAAAGGACTTTTTCACTTAGATGGGTTTATTATGATGGATGGGATTATTGAAATACTACTTTTTTTTCCCTTTAGCCATAACTTATTTCATTAGATTTTAAAAAGCCACAGCATCAAAAGTTCAACAGATTGGACATAGGATCACACGCTGATAGTGTACTAGTAGTGCTGTGCTATACTGCTGTGTATAATAACGGCATATAATTGAGGAAAGGCACGTGACAAATAAAATTAAAGGCAACACAAGCCTTAGGCTGTTATCTCCCATATGTTCTCAGGAATGGATCTATCGGTGCATGCACTAAACAAACAATTTACAAAGGGAAAATACAGAAGCGTACTGAGCAATGGCCTTTAGGGCATCTCTTCTGGACTCTGCAAAGCTGACATCTTTCCCAGAAATGCAGGTGACTTGTCTAAGGCCTTCCAGCACCTAACATGGAAAAGAAAGCAGGTTAAAAATACATTCGCACACATTAAAGGTTAACTGAGGACTGAGAGCAAGTTTAAAAAAAAAAAGCGCTCTGTACACCCAATGCACCTGATGCAGGATCGGCAATCCTATCCTGTGGCTCCTCCCCACAGATGAAATAATGGAATCCTGCAGTTATCCATAGGCTACCAGAGACAGATGCTATGGGGATGAAGAAAGGTCAAAGCATTTCAGGCAAAGTAGCAAGGGACTTGGGCCCAGTCAGAACTGTGACCCCTACAGTTACGCCTCTGGTTTTCCCCTTGGTGCTGAAGAACTTCTAGCGATGACTTGTTGTACCTTCCTGTACCTTTAGCTGGCTCAATGCCAGAATTAACTCTATAGTTCAGCAAGGATCCAGAGAGCTTGTGCTAAGGGGTCTTTAAGGACTAGTTAACACTGGTAACTCTATATCTACTAATCAGAAGCAGTAAGATCCCTGGTACAATTTTAGAAAAATGGCAGTTTATGTGGTTTTAGTGCTTCTAAGTAGCTGCAACTATAAAATGACCTGCAGTCAAGTTTAAAAAAATGGAAGATAACCTGGGCAACAATGGCCGAGCCCATAGCCAGATATTTTCCTTAATATAAGGAGCTTTATTGACTGAGCAGCCTGACAAGCCATTCCTTCACTAAGCACAACCCACAAGGATGTTACAGTGAGCTGGATTCCCAAGCCATTCCCTCAACCCACTGGGATGTTACAGTGAGCTGGATTCCCAAGCCATTCCCTCAACCCATTGGGATGTTACAGTGAGCTGGATTCCCAAGCCATTCCCTCAATCCACTGGAATGTTACAGTGAGCTGGATTCCCAAGCCATTCCCTCAACCCACTGGGATGTTACAGTGAGCTGGCTTCCCAAGCAATTCCCTCAATCCACTGGGATGTTACAGTGAGCTGGCTTCCCAAGCAATTCCCTCAAACTCCACCCACTGGGATGTTATGGAGCTGGACTCTCAAGCCGTCCCTCATTAAACTCCAATCACTGGGATGTTATGGTGAACTGGACTGCTAAGCTACAGTATCAGTACATTATGCTGTAGCGGTATATAGCTAAAATGCAATCCTGGGAATGTTCACCTGTCTGTAAGGGTTCTGGACCAAATCCCAACGTCTGGAACCACAATGTCAGGGTTAAGCAGTCTAGTGTCACATTGTCTATATTTTACAGCTTTGTAAATAGATATGGTATGTTATCAGTACAGCAGTAAATGGAATATTCTTTACTATAATATTCAATATGTTTCACAACAAAAAAAAAGGACCAAAAGAGCAAATTAACTTTAACCAAAACATTGGGTTTCTGTGACATAAAGTTTCTTATCTGGATCTCAGGCTCAGTGAATGTTTCCAGCTATTGCCCTGTGGCATTCCCTGACTATGATACAACAGACAGACAGATGGACATGGCATCTGAAATGTTGTGTGCATGCTTGTGATGATTGCATTGATATGCGCTCTTGTGAATTTATTTGCTTCTAAGTAGAGAGTGCACTATAACTGTCCATTTTTCCAGGTGACCATATATATATATATATATATATATATATATATATATATATATATATATATATATATATATATATATATATATAGGCTTAGTCTCTCTTACATACTCCTAATCTCCAGCCCTGCTGTGTCCATGGTATTAGTGAGCTGATTGAGTCACAGGGTGTTCTGAGAGGCTAGTGGTAGAATATTTCCTCTGAGGGATGATGATGATGTACCTGTTGTAATTTTCCTTTTAGAAGAAACTGGGGTAAGGCTCCCAAAGCTAGCGAGAATCCACAGCGCACCATTTCCTCTGAACTCTTCAGCTCTGTGATGATCTGTTCCAATAGATTACCTAGAAATAGACAGAAAACAATGACTAAGCAAGATGATAAAAGCAAGTGAAAAAGCAAACCTATTCCCTCTCCATTGGAAGACTTGTTAGGACACATTTGTGCACTTGAATTTCACTATTGGGCACAATGTTTATATGTGCATCTCATCTAGATGAAGCCTCTTTCCAGTCCCTGGTGATCACGTATGTGTGCAGTGAAGCTGAAGTGATTCATGCTTTTGGGAGATATGTGTAGGTCAAACCTCACTGACCCCTGAATTACCATGAGGGTGGTGGTTTTCCACACTTTCAGATAAGTGCATCATTGTGAGCCCTAAAATAAAGAACTTGCTGCATTTCTCTTCCACCCTGCTATCTGCTTACTACATCACAGTCTACCCCTGCCAAATCATAACTTGGTGCTGCCATCTGGTGTTGATACATTGCAAATCAAGCAAAGGGCAATCATTTTTAACAACTTTTTCCAGGAAAATACATAGAGCTAAAAGTAAAAATAAATAAAGCCGAATGATATCTGATCAGCTTGAGATATCAGGGGCATTCTTGTAAATGAACCCTCCTATCTCCATTATTTTTATTTATATTTAGCATACAATGGCATTATGACGTACAAGCTGGTAAGGGATAGTGTAAATGGTTCCCCTGGGAGACAGCGGAAAACAAACTACCCAGTCCCTTACCGGAGGCACGTACTAGTCCACAGATGCAAAACTACTCAGTCCCTTACCGGAGGCACGTACTAGTCCACAGATGCAAAACTACCCAGTCCCTTACCGGAGGCACGTACTAGTCCACAGATGCAAAAAAAAAAGAGCATTGCGATACTTGGCGATACCTTATTTACTGGACTAACAGTATTGCTTGAGACTTGATGAAGGGAGGACAAACCTCCCGAAAGTTTGTCTATTTAAATTGACTGTTAGTCCAATAAAGAAGGTATCACCAAGTATTGCAATACTCATTTTTTATAAATTTATATATAAAATATAGGGTTAATCACTAAAGTCCGAATTGTTGTGCGAATAGGTGTGAATTTGCCAGCTAAAGACAGTCACAATAGACTGCTACTGTCGCAGTCACATCTTTATAAAGAGAATATTGTCGCAGTCATGACTTTACTATGGAAAATTGTCGCAGACGCAATTTTTAAAAATTGTCGAGGTTGCAACTTTACAATGGGGAAATTGTCGCGATCGCGGATTTGCTATAGGAATCTGCTGTATGAGAATTCGACAGTCAAATTCGCAACTTACTAAATAACCCCCATAATGTATCCTTTGGAACTTTACATAATACATATACATGATGTGCCTCAGGAAGCCCAATATGGCTGTAACTGGCAGAGAGAGAGAGAGACAACAAAAAGCAATAAAATCAGGAATTCAGCTTCATACAATAATAACGGCCATGATGACCCACATAATGTTCTTTTTATGGTGTTACTAGTGCTTAAAAACAATGACCTTGGTTTATCTCTATATAAAACACATTGATAATCCTTACTAATCCTTGCCTTGGTGGGGCAAAGAGGTAGTCATCGTTTCCTGGAAGTTTAAGTGTGTCCTATTACACAATTCACATTACTTAAACTCTAAACTAGGATTGCCACATAGAGCTCCATTAGAGCCACAGGACACCAGACTAACATGGAAGGAACTAGCAATGCCTTCCTGCCCAGAGCAAGCTAGGTGCACTCTGGCACAGCCTACATGCTGCTAACTAATCTAATAGAAGTATGCACAGAGATCTGAGCCCCATACAGCCCAACTGCGATAAAGTCGAATGATTCTGAGACTTAAATAAATAAACTGACAAGTGCCAGAGTTTGCTGGTAGCTGCAGGCCACAGAGACGCTTGTGGTTTATCCTGTGTTATTTTGTATTTAGGGTATTTCAATGGTCGGAATGTAGATTTCCCAACATGCTTGGTAGGTCAAGAGCCGTTCATTCCACAGTTATTATAATAATCCCACAGTGCATCCAGATTCATTGTTATTCCACTACTGTCCATTAATAACACACTGGTACCAGGCATAATGAGTACACAGGATTGTAGCACAGAATCTTATCCCTAATACACCCTTAAGCTATGTTCCACAATGGACCTGCGCCCAGCGCCACAGTAAACATTACGCAAACCCATGAAAGAAACACCCAAAATTCCACAAGGGCAGGGCACCAGTGCTGTGTCTTCCATCCCTCACAGGCGCTTGCCTTTTCTATCACTCTGGCTAACATAACACACTAGAATGCTTTCCAATTAAATGTATCAGCCACGACTGGGAAGGGCTTGACTGTGTAATAAGTATTGCTGGTTTGAGGTGCTATTTTAGGCACTGCTAATCTCTGTTGTGCAAAACAGCTGTAATTAAACGCTTGTGCTTTAGGGCAGACACAATGAATCACATACCTTGTGCACTAGATCCATCAGCGTGCTCCACATAATATTCGCTGCACAAGGCAGATAACGCCGATACTGCATCTTCCTGCATTCAACAACAGGATTATCAAATTGTAAAGAAGATTAAAAACGGCCATTAATCTAGTGATGTACTCGATACTGATTGTGCAAAGCAACAGTTTTAGAACTACCTACAAGTCTATATCTGTGGGGGATCATAAAACAGAAGCAATCGAACGTGGGATGACCATAAGGATTGATACAGAGATGATCAAGAATGAAGACTTCTCAGTCCATTGATATAAAAATACTGGATCAATAAATGTATCAGCTGAATTACTACCCAGCACACCTGTATTACTGAGCATGCTTACAAGAAGTGAACTCTTCTGGACACTGCTGAGCTGATTCATTACATTTATCTAAAAAATAGCATTGAAAGTAAACTACTTGACATAACATGAGTGTACATCAGTGGCTCCTGGTAGTTACAACTCCATATAACTAATAATTAGCTTGCCAAATCAATGAAACATTATTGAAAGTAATAACAATATTACTGTAAGTATCAGTAAGCATACATATATGTATCATACTTCTGCCAGTTACATGGAAGATGCCAGTCTGCGTACTGTGCAGATTCTGGGATTAATAAAACTTTCTCTCTGCTCATAGCTGTGTTAGATGTAGTTACCATATAAAAGTAAATTAATAAAATGCAGTGTTCTGACAGTCTAGAAACACAATATCTGAGTGAAACAGATTTATGTGTAGCAGTGAAAGATTTAAGCAGGAGTCACATTGGCTATTTTTCAGCTGAGATGTTTTTTTAATTAGGCTCATTATTGTCTATGGTGCAATAGCCCTGTGTAGATAATCACACAGGAAACAACAGAGTCTATTTTTCCAGCTCAGCTGAAAAACAGCTAGTGTCACCCTAGCCTTAAAGTACAGTACCTTTATTTTCTCTCTGGAAGTGCTGGAGAATAGATGGAGGCTTTTCAAACAGTCATTGATCAGCCACTGCCAGCCATCTGCAAGAAATGAGTCAGTGATGAGAGCAACTCAGCTTCTAACAAATTGGCACTTTAAATTCAAAGAAAACCTGTTACTGAGTATCAGTAGAGTTGTCAAATTATACTACCCACTTGTTTCTGCTTGCACGGCTGTTAAACACACAAATTTCTTCCTGTTTGTGGCAGAGGACACTGGGATTTGTAGTTCCTCAACCACTTATTTAAGCTGGGAAGCAGCAATACAAGCTAAAGATGGCGGACATAAGTTTAACATCCAGACTCTAAGCCAGAGGTGATCAATTAATTTTCCCATGGGGCCACATGAAAAACAGGAATGGCTTTAGAGGGCCAGACTTCCCCCACAACACCCCCCTCTCCCACTGTGCTGCCTCCTCCTTCCTACTCCAGTCCCTACCTTCTGACTATCTTGGTGCTTGCCTCCTCCTTCACCCTGTCCCTACCTCTTCTCTGTCCCAGATCCGCTTAGCCTTAGCGCTACAGTGTTTCTCTCTCACAAGAAGTTGAAAGCCAGGACAGGGAAGAGGTAAGCACAGGGAGGAGGGGGTCGAGCAAGGCTGCCTACCCCACATCCCAGCCCTGTTACCCGATGTTGGCAGAAGGGCCAGGCCAAAGATGCCGGCAAGCCATAGTTTGTCCACCCCTGCTCTAAGCCATAAGCTTTAAGTCAATGACTTGTCTGGACGCCTGCCTTCCTACCCAAATAACCATGACCCCAGGTAGAAAAATTTTCTTAGAAAATCAGTAAGAACCAAAAATAAAAATTCCCATTTGCATTAGCATGGCAGTTATTCAAATACAGCACTTGTAAATATGTTTACTTTAAAGTTGAATTCATGTTATTACTTTGTCTGTTTTTACTTTTATTGATAAGAGCCATGTTGTGAAACAGACCTCACCCAGTCCCATTCTTTTTCTACGGAGTTTTAGATCAGGGGTCCCCGAATGTCATGGTCGCCCAGGCACCGGGATGCCTGATTGTGATGCGCATACAGGAAGTGCATCACCATCATGGGACTGGCAGCAAGTATTGAGCTACCCAGCAGTCCATCAAACCTTTGCTGGATCGGGGAACCAGAAAACTGGTTCTTGATCCAGCAAAAGTTGGGGACTGCAGTTTTAGATAATAATGCAGGGAAAATTTTTAAAGCTAAATATAATTTACAGACGTAATTTAGTATGCTTGGAAGAACTAACTGAATCTATAGTAAATATAAAATGCATCTGAAACATTTTCATTTTTTGGATACTTACCAATGACATCCTCCCCAGGGTGAGGGAACTTAGAAAGTGAAAGTTTCTCCACTAAACAGCAAACTGTAAAAAAAACAAAGAAGATTACATTTAGCATACCCTGGAACAGAGATCCACATCTTCACCTGTAGCACATTCCTAGAAGATTTAGCCAATCATGTGCTTAGTGTTAATTCCAGGCTGAATAGGGAACAGGACTCACTGCAGTCGAGTCATTTAATTCCCAAAGAAGGTGTAACGGGATTGGATTAGATATTATACCCAAATGGCAAGAATAATAAGATTTGGGATTTAAAAAAGCCTTTATCTGTCAGGCTTTATGGGGGACGATTGCTGTATTATTACTCAGGCAAGGGTCAGTGGTACAACCCATAGTAGGCAGATTTTAGCAAAGAAATATACAAAATATAATGTGTTTAAAATGTGTTTAATGTGTGCACTTACCTGCAGGTCTTATTATTTCTCCACCCAAACCCCTAGAAAAAAATGATACTGAAGTTGAGATTCAAGATTGAAACACATACTAAGGAGTGAATTTGACTGTCAAATTCTCAAACAGTGGATTTCCTTAGCAAATCCGCAACAATTTCCCCATTGTAAAGTCGCGACCACAGCAAATTTTAAAGTTGCGACTGCGACAATTATCCATAGAAAAGTCGCGACTGCAACAATATTCTCATTATAAAGATGCGACTGCGACAGTAGCAGTCTATTGTGGCTGTCTTTAGCTGGCGAATTCGCACAACAATTTGGACTTTAGTGAATAACCCCCATATTCTCTAAATCTGTCACCTAAAATAGCAAAATACAAAAAATAGTACTTCTGAAGTTTAATGCTGCACTAAAATTATGAAGTATAATATGAGAATTCTTCAAGTTGTAAAGTACAGGGTGTTACGTTACAAGTGACCAGTATCAACTACACACATGCAAATCAGCGAATACAGGGAAACAGGTTCACCGTTTGCATACGATAGACATATTGAATGACTGAGCCCGTTATTTAAGTAGCGGTCACTCTGCATTCTTTGTGTTGCTGTCAGTGGTAGCTAGCTGGCACCCTGCTACAGCAATACAGAGACCATTGGGAAACTGCTGAGAGTAATAACAGAATGTGGTTACCTCCCTATTACTACTGATTTAAGGAGAAGACCCTCTAAATGCTTGGACCCACATTATCATCTACTACTGTGAAATACAGGATAAAATATATCATATAGCAATACTGGATAAATGATACTGAGTAATGCATGAAAAAAGTAATGCCGATAGCTTAATGGTCTGGAAATGCAGGGTAAAGAAGTATCAATGGATACTATTATTCATACTTACAATCCCATAGAACTGTGGCACTATAGCAGCCACAGGACTGCAGTAAATGTGGTACTACTAGTGGTAACAGTTCTCTCCAACCCACAACCTCATGTCATTGTCCTACTAGAGCAGCTACAGTAAATGTGGAACTATCAGTGGAAATCCATCTTTACAACCTACAGTATCACATACCCAACACTTCTTGCCACCACAATGTAAACATGAAACTAAAACACATGCCAGTGATCTCCCAAGGGCTCTCACCACCTAATACCTCTCTGCTGTGTGCTAATTGAAACTGCTGGAAGCTGTAGAGCACAATGCCCCTAAAACAATATGCAAATATGGATCCTCCAGGCAACAATTCCTTCAACTGTGTCTAACTGGAATGTGTACAATTTCCATGGGACTTTACTTCCTTGCCAATGTACTTTGCATTAGATTTACAAGTGGATGCTAAAGCCATGTCCTGTTCTACAGTTCTGAATTTCCACTGATCATTACCATCAGCCATGCTGGGAAATACAATCAATGCCTGCTATTAAATGAATTCACTGGAACATATGCTAACTATCCTTTGTTATATCTCTTCCTTGTGTAATTTAAACACTTACGGGACAATGTATAAAGGAACGTGTGGCAGCCCGGAAACTAACCCACCGCTGTTATATGCTGATTTAGCACACGCCAGTAACGCATTTTTTTAACTGAATATATAATACAGAACAAAAAAGGGAAACATTTCTTCATTAAAAGAAGTAAACAGCAAAAAAGTAAAATGAAAATGTCTCATGTGTATTTATAATCTCTATGTATATTTCAATTGTGCTTCCAAAAAATTCTGCATTTATTTCTACTCTAAAAACTGGTCTTCCTGGGCACTTCCTAAAGAAACAATGAAGAAAACAATGGAACTGGGTGACGTCATGTTTAACAAAATGGCTGCTATCAATGAAGATAAGATCTGGTAGAAAGCAATGTAATTCATATATTCAGCTTCAAAGACAACATTTTTACAAGATTTGTATTTAAGTACAGCAACTGCCATGCCAATCTAAATAGGAATGTGGTTCCCTTGAGAGAGAGGGAGAAGGCAATAACCTATTTACTGTGAGTTCAGGGATTTTATCATAGCAGGCTTTAACCTACAGGTGTACATGCGCTCACAGAAAGCGTAAAAGATGTGATAACAGATTAAAGTGCATCTGTCAACTCAAAACTCAATTACTGAATATGTTCTACTACTGCAGTGTTTTTCAACCTTTTCTCTCCAGGGGAACCCTTTGGTGTCATCAGATTTCTGGCGGAACCCCTACTCTGATCACTACTCTACTGGCGGAACCCCTACTCTGATCACTACTCTACTGGCGGAACCCCTACTCTGATCACTACTCTACTGGCAGAAGCAGAACCCCTACTCTGATTACTACTCTACTGGCAGAACCTCTTCTCTGATCACTGTCAGATCACTGTTAGCCAGGATACAGTCCCGATCGCTGACGTCGGTATTGTCTGACAGTGATCGGGATCGTATCTCGGCTAACCTGCCTATCTGCATGCAGAGTGTCACAGAACCCTTGGGTTCCGCGGAACCCCGGTTGAAAATCACTGTACTACTGAAATAAAAGTTTTTTTTAAATATATATGTATTCAAAAAAATGTACCTTTATATATCATTTTTCTCTGTCATCTTCTCTGTCAGCCCATCTATGTTTCAGTTGTCGGCTTGAGAGCAGTTAAGAGCAGGAGTCATGTTAATGACTGACAAACTACTTCCTCCTGAGATAGTCTCAATTGCATTCATGTGAACGTAGGGGTGTGCGATATGTATAGTTTACGATAATATCGCACACCGGGATTTATCGATATTGCCAGACGGCAATATCAAGCGTTCGTGCGGCTCTGGATGTCTGTGTTGTGCTTTCGGCACAGACTTCTGGGAGGCGGCAGAAATCAGGAGGATGAGGCGCGCGCTGAACTGGTGAGCTGCGGGACACCCACAAGCTGAGAGCAGACGGCAGGTAGTTAATAATCTAGTTATTCCTCTTCATTTAATATCCCTTTTTTTCTCGCTTGTTTTTTTGGGTTTTTTTTGCTTGTTGGTTTTTATTTTTTGCCTGTTTGGTTTTTTGGTTTGTTTTTTCTGTTTGTTTGTATTTTGTTTTTTTTTTAATATCGTCTATTATGGTTATCGGCAAAATTACAAATAATATCGAGAGATCATTTTTTAGCAATACCGCCCATGCCTCTGTGAACGCACTCTTCCTTATAAAGTAAACACTAGCTAGCAGGAGTCCCTGGAACTCCCACGCCTTCCCCCTGATCCCCCCCAGTATCAGCCCCTATCAAGCGCCATTTAAATCATTAACCGGTAAGTAAGCAGTTATGATTTAAAGCCCAATTATTTCCATAGCGCTACTGTAATATTAGCGTTATGGAAATAATTAGTCTAAACTACATAAAAAAGATGCAGTTGGGGTCCCCAGGACCTCCACACCACCCCCGATCCCCTCCAGATTCAGAATCCATCAAGCACTATTTAAATCATTAACTCCCTCATAGTGGTTGGTGGGAATGGGGAGGTAGGGGTCCCAGGGACCCCTTATTTTTTGTTTCTATAGTCCCCCCTACCACACAGGGGCACAGAGGGGTAGGGGGAGGTTGCAGGGAAGTGGCTCCTATGGAACTGCTTCCTGCACTTAGCGATCCCCTACCTCAGCCTTGTACTAATTGAGGGGTGATAATGAGGGGAGGTGCGGGGGTCCCAGGGACCCCTGATAGATGGGGTTTATTTAGTGTAAACTAATTATTTCCATAGCACTAATATTAAAGTAGCACCATGGAAATAATTGGGTTTTAAATCATAGCCACTTATTTTCCGGTTAATGATTTAAATAATGCTTGATGGGTGCTGATGCTAGGGGGGATCGGGGGGTGGTGTGGGGGTCCTAGGGACCCCTACCACTTACTTTTTTTTATGTAGTTTAGACTAATTATTTCCATAGTGCTAATATTACAGTAGCGCTATGGAAATAATTGGGTTTTAAATCATAACCGCTAACTTTCTGGTTAATGATTTAAATAGCCCTTGATGGGGGGATCGGGGAGATTTGTGGGGGTCCTGAGGACCCCTAGTGTAGGGATTCTTAGCACTGCAGCAGTATCAGCAGATAAGTCTAGCATTCCACGCTGGAGGGAATGCCCTTTCCTGAGATCTGATAGAGGGAGGGAAGAACTACCAGTGTTTGGGGATGGGGAAATAGATTTTGAGTGGCAGGTCATAACCAAAATGGCGGCTTCCACATCTGGAAATTGAGACAAGTTTACAGCAAGACCTACTTAATAATTTTAAGATTTTTTTGAGAATAGACTTTATTATTTACATTATCCATTGATGTACTTTACTTTATTATGACTATTGCAAGGTGACAGGTGCACTTTAATAGGACATATATGAGCCTCACTCTACAAGGCTACTTATTTTGTATAAGAAATGCACTAATATATGGTCATGTGAGAGAGTTACCAGCACACAAGCACACTAAACCCTCATCATCTGCAAGCTACAATGACTTTTCATATACAGGAAGGAACAAAGACTACTGCAGAAATAAAAAGCAACGATAGGAACCAAAATATACTCATTATGGGTGACCCATACAGGTGCACAGCGTCTCACTAAAGTTGTTGACGAATACAACGACATGCTTGTTTGCACCTGAGAAAGTAAGATATTCGTCATCCTGGTGAGAGTTAGAGGATTACTACTTTCTGATCTAATCAAGCATAGAAAGGTTACTTCTGCTATATTATCTATTTCTCCAAGGTCAAGAAGGCATGTAGCAGGAAATGTTATATTGTTACTAAAAGTGTGTTTTGTGCAGTTTAAATACCCGCCTCCTTTTCTCCAAAATACAGGTAAGCTGCATCGCTGCAAAGATAACTGCACTATTTATTATCCTAATGTGCAATAGTAATGCTGTACACATTGATCTGAAGACAATGGACTGCTCTGACCTGGGAGATTTTGCTGGAATGCAATTTGTTACAGAACTGCAGTAGCTCATGTTAAAGGAATGTAAGCTTGGCATGTAATAAACAGCATAGAATGTCCCAGAATGCCTTCCAAAAACAGGAACACTTACAAATATTCTACAGAACGTCCTAAACTATCTTTAGCTCACTTGGAGCTTACCTTGTGTGACATTGAGCTATGGTGGGTACGGAAAGTATTTAGACCCCTTTAAACTTTTCACTCTGTTTCATTGCAGCCATTTGGTAAGATCAAAAAAGTTAATTTTTTAGCATTAATGTACACACTGCAGTACATCTTGAAAGAAAAAAAAAAAGAGATACACATATTTTTGCAGATTTATTAAACAAGAAAAACTGAAATATCACATGGTCATAAGTATTCAGACCCTTTGCTGTGACACTCATACTGTATTTAACTCACATGCTGTCCGTTTCCTTCTGATCTTCCTTGAGATGGTTCTACTCCTTCATTGGAGTCCAGCTGTGTTTAATTAAACTGATTGGACTTGATTATGAGCACATGAGACTCTTGAGGTCTAAGGCAGAGGTCCCCAACCTTTTTTGCACCAGGGACCGGCTTTAAGCAAGACCAGTTTTCCACGGCCCAGTGGGGTGGGGGTGGAGCAGGGGCGGAGCTTTGGTCATATGGGGGTGGGGTTATGAAGGGGTGGAGCTTAGTACATACTTATAATATAGCAACGCAACACACAGTTACCAGGAGCCGCGTCAACTAAATTGCCAATTTAAATAGTAAATCACTTACCTCCGACTGTCTCCTGGTTGGTCTGCACCGCACATCTGATCAACTGACGCTTGCAGTCCAGCACAGCGTATGTTCAATTGTGCTGCACATCTAGCCGCACCTCCTTACGATCTCATACGATACTCTCACCCCGGCACGTCTAAACATGAGAGGCTAATGTCCTTAATACAGACACAGCCGATACGTATGTACAGTGCTCCCTGAGATCGCAGAACATTGCTTCGGAATATCTAATGAGGGATGTAGAATCACATCAACATTGTTACCCTCATAGTTAAATTATGCTCATGCTACAGCAAAGAACATTATCACGTGCTATGACCAGGCGCAGGGCCGCAGAGCTAGGTGTCAGCAGCACCACGGACCAGCTGAAAAACCCCAACGGCCCGGTCCTGGTCTGCGGACCGGCGGTTGGGGACCTATGGTCTAAGGAACTGCCCAAGGAGCTCAGAGACAGAATTATGACAAGACACAGATCTGGCCAAGGTTAAAAAAGAATTTCTGCAGCACTCAAAGTTCCGAAGAGCACAATGGCCTCCATAATCCTTAAATGGAAGAAGTTTGGGATGACCACAACTCTTGCTCAACCTGGCCATTCAGCCAAACTAAGCAATCGTAGGAGAAGAGCCCTGGTGAGAGGTAAAGAAGAACCCCAAGATCACTGTGGCTGAGCTGCAGAGATGCAGTAGGAAGACTGTGAGGTCTGCTTTTCCTAAACAAGTCCAATCATAGCTGGACTCCAATGAAGGAGTAGAACCATCTCAAGGAGGATCAGAAGGAAATGGACAGCATGTAAGTTAAATATGAGTATCACAGCAAAGGGTCTGAATACTTATTACTATGTGATATTTCAGTATTTATTGTTTAATTAATTTGCAAAAATACCGTATTTGCCGACATATAAGACGACCCATAACTTTTCCAGTTTAAATATAGAGTTTGGGATATACTCGCCGTATAAGACTACCCCTCTTCCAATTGCAATCCTGCTTGGATTGGTCAGCTCTCCCTGCCTGCCCAGCCCTCCCTGTCTCCAAGATT
>WMED01008788.1:0-16698 GCA_019650415.1 Pipa parva | reverse complement strand
GTTGGCACGCGAGCCGTCGCCAAACCCCTGCCTTCAGTACAGGCCACGGACCCGATCTGAAAGTTTTCAGGCCGGATCCGTTGCCTGAACTGAAGAGCACACGAGCAGGGGAGTTCTCCTCCCCCTTACGTAACGCATACCATCTGCTGACTTCCTGGATAGGAAGCGCTGGCTGGTCGGAGGTTGGAGAACACTTCAGATTACAACCTCAGTTGTCAGGGACCGGGGTATTTGGCATATGAGAAGGGGCCGCTGTTATCAGGGCACTATCTAGTCAGTGCCCTGATAACAGCGGCCCCTTCTCATACGACAAATACCCCGGTCCCTGAAAACTGCGGCTGTAATCTGAGCATTCTGTGGCCTGCATTAGAGAAGAGCACACGAGCAGGGGAGTTCTCCTCCCCAGACGCGTGTGCGCTCATCCCCCCCGGCGCTGACGTGATGACATCACTCACCAGCGCCGGCACTTTGGGGGATGCGCTCGTGGGTGACGTCACCTTTTTGGCACTCCATACCAAAAAGATTTGCCACCCCTGTTCTAGGATATGTAAGGTTTCGGAACTGTGATGTAAGGAGAAGGAGGTTGCTGGTAGAAAACCACACCAAACTTAGCACTAGCTGTCCTTAGGGTGCGGAGTCTAAGGTACTCTCCGGTCTTCACCTTTAACCCCTGCAAGGGGGTACTGGACTCCGCTGCCGAGAGTACCCAGGTTGCGGCCCCTATGTCAGCTGTTTGGTGGTGGTTTCTGAAATGATCAAAGTACAGGACCCAGGTCACGAACTCTGGTACAGGACACTTGGTACAGGGCACAGGACACAGACTCAGGTGCAGGACTTTAGTACAGAACTCAGGTAGCTAAGCAGGTAGAACAAAGTTGGCACAACTTATCAGAACAGACAGAAGCTTTAATAATAACTAGTAAATTTGCAAAGTCCACAAATAATAGCAAATCTGTATTTTATAATCGGACGTCGGGACTGGAGTGTGTCTGCCTTATATAGGCCGAGAGGCAGGCGCGCTCCTGCCTCCAGGCACACAAGGCGTGCGCCCCATGACATCATGGTGGGTGCATCAGCTGTTCATGAGCACAAAGCGCTGGCAGTGCGCGGCGTGTGCGCAAGAGAGGAGGAGACCCGGCGCTGGAACGGACGCCGGTGACCATTCCTTACAGGAGAGCATCTCTTGATATTTCTTTCATGAACTTGAGATCATGTTTTTCAATCTCGAGTTTTTGAATTTTTTTCCCATGGAACAGTAGCCATACTTAACTTTACTAGCGTGTCTACATTTCCACTGAAAAAACTGAAAACTCGGAATCGAGAAACTTGATCTCAAGATCTCAGAAGAAATATCGCAAAATCAATCCGAGATTTCACTCGGTAAAGTTGGAAAGACCCAGAGCGGTATTTCCGACTTTAATAAATTTCGCCCTTAAAGCAGGACACTGAAGATGCAGTGAAACAGAAACAGCGAAGCTGGAAGTTAGGCCAAGTCAGGAGACTTGGAGCTGAAAATAATAAAATATACAAAAAGAAAGCTAAATTGCAGTGAAGCTGAAATGTATGGGCAGAGAAGACTTGTTTGGGCAATTACTAACTACATCTGACTACATTTTAATGGAAGTGCACCAGTTATAATAGGAAAGGAAGAAATCTCTAATGTGTAGTCCACTTCCAGAGAAAAAATAACAGAGACAAGGAAAAAGTGAATTCTCCAATGGCAGATCTGTAGAGCTATGGACAGGGAGCCCAGAGTTTAACACTTTACCTCCTGGTGGTATACCTGAGGACCCAACCTCCTAACTCTTCCTGGCATGGGAGACCTAAATTAAAGTGCACCTGACACCTCAAAACACTAATACTAATTTAGGTTGTACTAACGAAATAAATGTTTTTGTATATATATATATATATATATATATATATATATATATATATATATATATACACACAGTATATATGCATTAAAACAATGTACCTTTATACAGTGTTTCTCTCTGTCATCTTCCTTGTCAGTCTGACTTTTCTTTCCTGGGTCGGGTGATGATGATTGACATTATAGCTCCTCCAATCAGATCCCTGCTAGATTGTGATTTAAGGGATCTGATTGGAGGAGCTATAATGTCAATCATTATTTAGCTCCACCCACCTGACTCAGAAAAGAAAAGGCAGGCTGACAGAGAGAAAAAGGTATAACGGTATGTTCTCCAACCCTGTGAAAAATTAAATATTTATTTTTCTTAATTACCTGACATCTTCTGTTTTTGCCCATTTCGTAGTCCAGGACTGGCCCTTTATGGTATGCAAAGTCCTCTATTATCTCTTCAGTCACAACATAGTCCAAAGGAGGGGTATGACTTTCATCCGCAATGTAGTCCAATGGAAGGGCGCCATTTTCTTGTAATTTACTGTGTCTTGATCCATAACTCCTCTGCTTACCACTACTAAAATGAAAATAGGACCCCCTCTCATGGCATGTAATCACCATCACCTGCAAGGCATAGGAGAATGGGTTTCTAAGGACCTCTCCACATTATTTACTCCATAGTGGTTTACATTTATGTGTTTTTATACTTTTTTTTTTGTATTGTACTTTTGCTTGAATGATGGTTTTTGGCCTTTTTGTTGTTTAATTGTTTTTTTGTTTTTTTCTTGCTGGTTTGGCTTTGTCAATAGTTTTATGCTGATTTGCTATTCAATTTGGCAAACCTCTCTTATTCACTAACACATCCATCACACTACTCACCACTTTAATTCCCAATGCTAACTTTTCATTCACTGCATTTTAATTTATTTCAGCCAATTGAAAAACACATTTTAAAAGCAGCAAATTGCGGCTGATTGGAACATAGTGTCATAAATGCAATCAAAATGAGAAATCAGACTTTAATGAATTCCCCCCAGGCCTCAGTGTATGGGAATCTGTTGCCTCCAGGAATATCTATTTGATTTACAACGAACATATTAAATGCCTTTTTTTTCCCAAAAAATATAAACTTCAAGACTAAAAAAAAATAGAAATAGTGGTAATCTATTCTTAACCTATGTTTATGACCCAGATGGACTCAAGGACCTGCAATTATCCTGAAATCTAAACCCACAGTATATCGTTCCCCGTAGTGCAAAAATGATTGTTTTTATACTTGCCATCGCTGATTACATTGGACACAATACCTTGTAGTATCTAGTGGTCCATCTATAGAGCTGTCTGTACAAACACTACATGATTACACCCTTTAAATTTCACTGCATGGAGAATATTGCTGTGCCAGTTTTATGTCAGGAGCCTATTGCTGGCAGGACAGAGGTTAGATCTGATGTTTTTTATGATTGTACCAACCAGCGCATAGCAAATTCATTCCTAAAAAGGAGTCCAATAGAAAATGCCACACTTTAATACAGCTAGAAGGGCTTTTTAGCAGCCAAAGTTTACTTGAACAAATGCACATTGTTTTTTTTTCAATTGGAACCACATGCTGACTGTGGAACATTTTGACATACTGTAGGTGCAGTCTTACTGGCACATGCATCGACCTCTGAAAGCAAGAACATAATCTTTCCTTGGATTCCGTTCTATTATTTCTATTCTCCTGTCCACATCTCCTTTCTCTTGGAAAGTCATTAGCAATCGTATATAATTAAGCATGATTATTAATTTACCCTAGCTCCTACGAGGCCTTGACAGCTCGGAATGCCGAATACTGATTATGATAGCAAGCTTTATTTTTTCCTGCCATAACTTGATGCCAGTATATATATTTCACAGCAGCCCACGTGAAACCCAAGCTTAATAAAGGCGACTGGGCCGTGATATAGTGCGCGAGTTGCATTTGCTGGTGTTCTGAATTAGCCATTCAGAAGGTTGTTTAGTCCCACCTGGAAAAACTTTAGATGGATAGCCGCACTTTATAAAGCTCTGTTCCAAAGCGGTTTATAGAGGTTTTACTGACTTGTGGGAAGATTACTAACTGCCATGTGTTTGTACCAAAAAAAAAAAAAAATCAGATTTCTAGATATTGATAAAAGAATTGTGGCTACTTAATGTTTTTTTTTTTCTATGCCAACTGAAAAAGAAAAAAAAAACGTAAAATTAGATTCATTCTGTAAACAATTACATTTCAGTACAAATATATATACTGTCGTGTTAAAGTCCTTAGGTTTGAGAGAAACATGTCTGCAAGATTCAGATCTAGTTATGTAGGTGACACTTATTAATCAGTAAGTCACAAGATATTAGTAATATATAATAGTAATATATAATAATGTTCGGTCACTCAGAAAGACTTTGTAGTAATTGAACTTACTTGAGCTACTAGCACAGTTGACAAGATTAAGCAAGTAAAAAAAATGTACATCGTAAACTGTGGAGACTTTGCTTTTCTGTTCTTTGTGTGAAGTGAATGTATTTATACCAGAACACCAAAATAAGACAAAGTCCCATATGGATTGGCATGACACCTATTCCTGCAATGTATTCATATAAATGTTCTCTTTGGGTTTAAATGACTGATTTGGATTCTTTTCTATTTGTTTTTCTTCTTTGTAGTTGCATCTATTTTTTATCTGCTAAGTAAACAAACTCCACCAAGTCCTATTGTTTTCTATGAAACTTTAGATATTACATATTTGTGTAGTACCCCAGAAAAGCTCAGTGTGTCTAATTCCAGCAGATATAGAAAGAAAAAACAGAAACCAATAAAAAATACTAAATAAATCAGGAGTTCAACTTCCAAGAAGACTTGTTCAAGATAGAATTCGCACCTCACTTCGCACTGACTGTTCTGCGCTCACTGATGTCCTGCACGCAAACATCAGCGAGCGCTTTAAAGGGATTCCACTTTCGGCTAGGGCAAAAGAGTTGCCTCGCCGAGACTGGAATCCATTTAAAGTGCTCGCTGATGTCCGCATGCAAGACATCAGCGAGTGCAGAACAGTCAGTGCAAAGTTAGGCGAAGGATCCGCACCTCACTTCGCACTATCGTGAATTCCCCGCTTGGGGTGAAATTTAATAAACTCGAAAAAGCCTGATTTAATTTTTCCAAGTTTATTCCCACAAGATCTCAAAAGTTACTCATGTTAAATATCGCAATATTTTTTCAATCGATATTTACCGACAGAAACTTTTCCATCCAATTTTTTAATGGAAAGGTAGCCATGGTTTAATAGTATGGTTATCTTACATTAGTAGCATGGCTACTTTACATTAGTAGCATGGCTACTTTACATTGGTAGCATGGCTACCTTTACATTAGTAGTATGGCTACCTTTACATTAGTAGCATGGCTACTTTACATTGGTAGCATGGCTACTTTACATTAGTAGTACGGCTACTTTACATTAGTAGTACGGCTACTTTACATTAGTAGTACGGCTACTTTACATTAGTAGCACGGCTACTTTACATTAGTAGCACGGCTACTTTACATTAGTAGCACGGCTACTTTACATTAGTAGCATGGCTACTTTACATTAGTAGCATGGCTACTTTACATTAGTAGCATGGCTACTGTACATTGGTAGCATGGCTACCTTTACATTAGTAGCATGGCTACTTTACATTGGTAGCATGGCTACTTTACATTGGTAGCATGGCTACCTTTACATTAGTAGTATGGCTACCTTTACATTAGTAGTATGGCTACTGTACATTAGTACAATGGCTATATTTACATTGAAAAATCAAGATTGAAAAGCTTGCTCTAAAGTTTCTGTCGGTAAAAATTGATTGAAAAAATTCTCACCATATTTACCATTAGAAATTTCCAAGATTTTGCGGCAATAAACTCGGAAAAAGTGAAATCGGGCTTTTCTGAATTTTTAAAATTTCGCCCCATTGAAGTACTGCATAGGAATAACTGCCATATTAATACAAATAGACAAATTTCTTTTTCTGGTTATGCTGGTACTTTAAACAGATACTGTCATCAGAATATAAAAGTTACATTATGCCTAAAACTAATGTGCTACATTGTTTAGGATAGAGTTACAGTCACTTTTTGTGCCTGTGTTGGGATAGTGTGCTTCTTGGAGTTCATATTACAATCTTTGTTTCCTTCCTGGCAATATCATGATGTCCATGCCATGATTTATGGCTATGATTCCAGAAACCAATTAAACAATGTAACTTTTGAAATAAATAACAGTATGAATGCTGGATCTATTATGTGACTAAAAATAATGTACAACTAATTTAGTTTGTGTAATTAAATGTATTAGATTATAAAAAAATGTGTTTATTATGTGACGATAGTATCCTTCTAAAATTCCTTTATATATTACTTCACATGCCTAAAAGAAATCAGAAACATTGGGTGAAAGTTATTAAACTCGAAAAGGCCGATCTTGCCCTTTTTGAGATTATCCTGTGAGATCTCGACTGTCTGTTCGGTTACAATCAATTGATATTTTTCATTCGATTTTTACTAATAGAAACTTTTTGATTGAGTTTTTCGATCGGATTTTTCGATGAAAAGGGAACAATACTTTACATTAGTAGTATGACTTCACATTATATTAGTAGTAGGGCTACCTTTCCATCAAAAAATCTGATTGAAAAGTTTCTATTGGTAAAGATCGATCGAAAAATATCGATACATTTTTAGTGAGATAAACTTGAAAGGCCTTTTCAAGTTTAATAACTGTCGCCTGAGTGGATAGTGCCTTGTTTCTAAATTGCAAAGCATAAAACTGGTCTTTATCAGGCTCAATTTAATAATTACTATCACAAAAATCAGTCACATTAAGCGGTGGCTGTAGCTATTCTGAAATATATATATATGCACTAAGCAGACAATAAAAAGGGTAACTCTATGGTTAAGCTATTACTGGCAGTTTACAACTCCCATGATTCACTAAAGAATTGAAGGCCAAATTGAAGCAGACATCTTATACTACAGCCCCCAAAACTATCTCAATGATCAGGGGAAGTTCTTCCACTTATAGATCAGGTTAATATACATTAACCCACTGAGTACCAAATAATAATGGGCACCAAGAACTTTTTATATGCTTATAAACAAATATTTATTTACAAACAGAGCACATAAGATACTTAGCAGTTGGTTGACAGACAGTTATATCAACACAGTACATTCAGTTATACATATTAGCCACAGGCGTGAACACAGTAGTTCTTAAGCTCCAACTCAGGTTTACTTAGCAGGGCACCAAATTTGCTTGGGAAGCCGCTCCATGGGTGATCCTTCTTACTTTCTGGTTGGGTTAGCTATTCTGGAGTCCTAGGGCCTAATTCACCAATGTGTGGATATCAGCGAGCGCATTAAAGGAATTTCAGTCTCAGCGAGAGCACTCGAGTCTCCTCGTCGGGACTGGAATCCCTTTAATGCGCTCGCCGATGTCCACATGCAGGACATCAGCGGGCGCATAATACCATGTGCGAAGTGAGTCGAAGGCTTCGCGGCTCACTTCGCACAGTGGTGAATTAGGCCCCTAGTCTCTTTATCATAAATCCCTCTTCTAGGTCTTTGTCTGTCAAGGTCAGGTCATCTTAATCTACTATGCTCTTTGGTGCAGTGCACTGTTTCCCAAGCACACATTTGGGCCTGCATCTTAGTTTTAAGGCAATCTATTAATAGACCTAACTTGTCATAGGACTACAGACAATCCATCTGCAGACAGAGTTCCTTCCAACTTCCTGGTGGAGACCTTCATCTCTAGAATTTCCCACACGACAGTAGCTTGTACAGCCGAAGGTGGTTCCTGAATTAGTGACACATTTGTAAGGGGTTGAAAGTGTGCCAGGAATAGTGAAAGTACAGGGATCACCACTATACAAACAGAATTAGTAGAACAGTGATTCATTGAACTCTATTTCTCACCTGTCATATGCATGAGAGTATTTTTGATGTCTGGCTCCTGCTGGCATCTTGTTTATACCTCTGCTTAAAGAACAGTAACACAAAAAAACTCAAAATGCCTGTTATTGCTACTATATATTCATTTTGTGATTCCAAAAATTCAAAAGGGTATATAGAAAGTAAAATATTTATCTATTTACCTTTAAATATCAAGCCTTAGGACACACTTCCTGTATATGCTTTATGTACAGCACCATAGAAAACAATTTGGCTGGGTGAAGCCTGTTTAAAAACATGGCTGCAATTAGTAAAGATGAGAACAGACAGAAAGCAATAAATTCATGAATTTAACTTCCAGGGTAACATTTTTACAAGTGCTGTATTTGAATAAATACATGCCAATCCCAATGGGAATTTTTATTTTTTGGGGGCTCTGGTGTAATGCTATTTTGAGCACTCTCTAAGCGCTTACATCCACATCCACTCCTGGGTGGATTTCTGCACACAACTTCACTCAGTCTCTCAGGTGATAGGCCCTGATTAAAATAGGAGAAGTGCCTGTACCTTTAAATACACAATGGGCACCAGAGGTTCTTCAAACTAGAATGGTTTATTACACAGCACACCAAACACTTATAACTGGTAGTACTTACATTAGCAGCAGCACATATTCATAGTATCACACAGCATCATTTGTTACATAATATTACATAGTGCATAGTTACCCTTTTTTGTACAACAATAGCCAGTAGAGACTCTAGGCACTTGTGGGGAATCCCACCTCTGGAGAAATACTGCAGGGGGAAACCAAGCCCACCAGCATTTGAAGTGAACTCTTCCATGGTCACTCACTGGGTACACTTTAATCTCCAGAACTGTGCCCTTCTCGAAGGTGCTGGACTTCCTAACAAAACACCTGGGTATCATATACTCACTGAATGCCTTGTCAGAGAGACTTCCCTTTGCCTTGCTAGGGCTAAATATCACTTCTCAAGCGATATATTACATTTAGATCTTTCCTGTCTCATGGGTCCTCCCACCTCCCTGGTTCAGGCCCAAATGGCAAAGACCACTTTCCCTCCAAATGAAGCTTCTTATATTACCTCTTTAACCCCTTCCGGATTACATATTCATATTTCATTATTTCCTGGATATATTCTCAAATACAATATACATACAGTCCTGTAGTAGGAGCTGTTACCATAGGATTTAGCACAATATACTTCAAGGGCTATAACTTTTTTTTCATACACAAAATATAACAGTAAATATATTCCTCTATATCAGGGGTGGGCAATTAATTTTCCCTTGGGGCCACATGAGTAATAAGAATGGCTTTAGAGGGCCAGACTGCCCCCATAACACCCCCCTCCCCCACTGTGCTTCCCCTTCTTCCTACTCCCTACCCACTGAATGATCGGGGGTGCTATCTTGGTGCTTGACCCCCTCCTCCCTGTCCAAGCTCCATCTGATCTAGTGCTTAGCCTTAGCACTACAGCATTCCTCTCTCACAGGAAGTTGAAAGCTTTCAACATCCTGTAAGAGTAATACTGTAGTGCTAAGGTGCCAGGACAGGGACGAGGGGGGCGAGCATGGCCTAGCCCTGTCATCCAACGTTGGCAGAAGGGACAGCTCAAAGATGTCTGCGGGCTGGATTCGGACCGCGGGCTGTAGTTTGCCCACCTCTGCTCTATATATTTAATTACTATTACTTAGGAAGTTGAAATACCTAATACTTTTAGTATCCTACACTGGTCCTTTAATGATACTAAAACCCAGGGATTCTTTTTTGATAATATAGCCAGTAAATATAGTCCATAAACAAGAAACATATAATGACTCTTTTGATGTATCCACAATATGGTAGGTCATATAAAAAGTTGTAATACAATTAACAGCACCATTTAGTCATTGTAGACTATTATTTTGCTGATATGTATTAATATGACTAACTATAGCCCTTGTGCGATGTTGCTAATTATCCAAGTATCTTCACTGTTGTTATTCTTATTTTGTCCTCTTGTCATTGTAAACATTGTTTTAGTGTAGGACAGAAGACTAGAAATGCTAAAGAAATTGAACGTCCACTAAAGATCTGGAGTCTGTGATTTGCCTGTGTTTTTTAGGCAGGAAAAAAGAAAAAAGTACACAACATCCAAATGACATCTGCAATGTATTATTGATCCCAGACATAATATTACACTAGGGAAACAAATCCAAAACACTCAATTAAAACTAAAAAAATGCATTCATTTTGCTTTCTTATGCTATTTGGATGCCCACAGCAAAATAGAACTTACAGAGTTCATGAGGGATATCAACAAGTAAGTTATGGAGCTGCTTCTAAGGAACCATATCCGATACACAGTTCTTACTGGCCCATTGGGCATATTACCCATAAGCCAAATCTCATTTTTGCCATTTATTACACGTAAGGTCACTTATTTGTTTATTCCCACTTGCATGCATCATGTCTTAAATGTACACTAGCCTCTTCATTCTACACATTTTACCTTCTGTCGTGAAAGATCTTGTGATTTGGGCCCCATAGGGCTCTTGTGATTGCTGGGCCTGAGTGTGGTATTGAGTGTTTCACAATCTTTAGTTAGAACACTTTTGTCACGCTCTCTATCACTAATATGGCTCATGCTTTCCTTTCTTTAAACCATTCTAGTCATCTACCATCCTCCATCACCAGATTCACATATTGTCTCTTTCCATGCCCAGTAAAAATATTGCCAGCCCCCATTCTTCTGCTATAGTTTGCCTATGTCTGAATAAATAAAGTAAGTAACCTTGAGAACTGTGTACAAATCCTAATAACGCCCATTTGAGATAACAATATATTATTTTGCTTTCAATTTCCCCTTTTTCTCTACACTCTTATGGAGTCCCTCACGTTTATGAAATGCCATTAAATTATTATATAGATCACTATATAGGCTAAGTTCAAGATGACTTCACTAAAAAAAATCAGAACATGTTTAAACCTATCAGTTCTAATAATATGTATCTTTCTTTGTGTAAGGTGTGAATGTAGGAGGTTCTTCTATTTTTCCTCAGGGCATTTGATTAGAAATGCAAACAAAGGTGATTCTCACTAAATTTTCCCTAAAAGCTCTCTCCAAGTAAAATAATATGTTGGCAAAAGACTAAAAGACAACAAGTACAAAAACATTACACGATCGTCTCAGTTAAACCCCTAAATAGGATACTAAGGGATTATGAAACACTCTCTAAATTTGACTTGTTTTAAGCTGCCAAAAGTTGACCTTTGAATGAAAAAAATTTAAATTTGACCTGAAGGACTGAAGTTAAATTGTAGCACCTTCACAATCCAAAGAAGTACTTCATAAGAAAAATACTGTTGGCTTAAAGATCAGTTTCAAAAACAATAGCGGTAACCATGGGAAGCAAATGAAAGTGAGTTAAAAGATTACTGCAGTTCTGTTTGGTGTCTTGCTCTCATTTAGACATTTCGTTAAAATTGTTGAAGCAAGTGAATGCATTTAAAAGAGATTAGGCTGGAAAAAAATGGAATATTCATCCAACTTTCCATTTTTTTTTTTGCAAATTTACAAAAACCTGTGTAGCCAGGTGGTCAGTATCTATTCCCCCATATCTAAGTGTCCACTGTCTACTAGTATGTATGTATGTTCTTGGAGCTCCTTGAAGCATCCAATGTTATGATAACAATCTTCTATGGAATTATTTAAACAGGTAGCATGTTAGTCTTCCTTAATGATGGTGTGAGTTAGGTCCACTCTAAGCAATAAAAGCCTGTGTAGTAGGTGGATACTTGTCCTTTGAGCACATGGTGCTACAACAGCTGGCCATCCGCCCTCCTGGCCAGGATCCTGTAAGAATATTCTACAAAAGGGATTTAGTACAGATAAAATCCCAGTTCTAGTGGTGAGAGTGTTCAGTCTAGGTTATCTACCTGGGTAGCCCAATTCACAGAGGTAGGCTTAGGGACCAAGGATTAGCTTGAAAGAAGAAGAAAATCTTTGAGAGGTCCATCCAATAATGGGAACTACCAGAACTCACCTAGGATCCACATTGCTGTTGTAAATATTTGTTCTCCTGGCAGTAATTATACATTGAAACTATTCTCTGTTGAATTGTGCCTTATAATATAATTGTGCTGGAGTTGGATGGATACACTGTTAAGTACTTCTTTGACTTTAACCTGTTCCTGTTCAATAAACAAGTGTGTCTGTTTATGCAAAAAAATCACTGGTGTCCTGTTACTTTATT
Source organism: Pipa parva (assembly GCA_019650415.1). Classification (NCBI taxonomy): domain Eukaryota; kingdom Metazoa; phylum Chordata; class Amphibia; order Anura; family Pipidae; genus Pipa; species Pipa parva. Next base: position 4,624 of record WMED01008788.1, on the reverse strand, counting down.
AACTGGAATAAGCGCACCCCACATATCAAATATTATTTTGTATCATGGGTACCCCTTCACCTAATAAGCGAGGACTGCTCCCTAAGATCTATGTTGCTGCTATCTTGGTATGAAATGCTATTGCGGAGTTAATGGCATCATGTTAACTATGGCGTTATACCCATAAAAACTTAAACAGTACAACACAAATGAATAGAGCATATTAGCATTTTATAAGGGGTAGATGGTCTGGGGTGGATTTTTTGGGAATCTAAACCTTATGAAGCATCCAATAATCTCCACTATAATCAATATTTTTTTTTTCCCCATAACAACATCAGTGATAGCACTATCCATTTGAAAGTAAGGATTCATATTATTCTGTTACTGAAAATCCAAGTTAGGTTCAAATGAATCAAAGATTGTTGCAATTATTTTGGAAATGATACAAATCAGTTTAAATTAATCAGAATCTAAAAAGAGAGAGAGAGAGGGAGGGAGGTTGAGACTACAGATCCCATTACCATAGATATGTGTATACAATAATACTACATATCCCATTAAGGCCAATATATTATACTGATGAGGCATCATCAAATCCAAATGCTTTTAAATAATGTACAATAGTAACAGAAGTACAAAAGACACATGCACAAAAAAAAACCTCAGAACCCAACTGTTCTGTCCACCTTAAAGGGGCACTATAGTGCTGATATGCTGTAACTGCACACATACATATAAAACTCCTTTATGCTAAGCCAGTTGCTGACACAAATAATTAAAACAACATTTAGGAAAAAATAATACTTACCTTTTGTTTCCCTTATTTATTTTCCTGAGAGCTGACTCCTTCCACTTCCCCCCCCCCCCGCTCCCCCTCCTCTTTCTGTTCTGCAAGTCAGTCAACACGAGAAGAAAAAGCTGCCTGACTACTGTTGGTTAAAGTGCACCTGTCACCTCAAAACACTAATACTCATTTAGGTTGTACTAATTTAATAAATGTTTTGTATATATGTATTTTAAAAAAAATGTACCTTTAAACAGCATTTCTCTCTTTCATCTTCCCTGTCAGCCTGACTTTTCTTTCCTGGGTCGGTGATGATGATTGACATTATAGCTCCTCCAATCAGATCCCTGCTAGATCATGATTTAAGTGATCTAACTGGAGCAGCTAAAATGTCAATCATTATTTGGCCCTGCCCACCCAAAACTCGGGAAAGGAAAGTCAGGCTGACAGGGAAGATGACAGAGAGAAACGCTGTATAAAGGTACATTTTTAAAAATACATATATATTTACAAAAACATTTATTTCATTAGTACAACCTAAATTAGTATTAGTTTTGAGGTGACAGGTGCACTTTAAGCAGTATGCTGACCTTTTGGCTGTATATATAAAAATATAACAAATTAGAAGAACCACAGAAATTCATAAACTGGTTTTCTTGATATGCCACAATTGTGACTTGGCATGATAATTGTTATCTGTAATGACCTTTCCAAAAGTTAACGGTAAGGCCACATTGACATACACAGAGAAAGGGTGTGGAGTGAACCCTAAAAAAACCAAGAAAATTAAAGAAAAACCTTCAAGACCATTAAGAATCAGAATACGGTAGAGAGACAGTAACTGCTATTATGTAGTTGGAAGGTTATTAGGGATGTTGACCTCTATGCATGGTAGAGGTTGTGGTACTTTTTGTGGAGTAAAAATATGGAGTGACACCATATGTGATCAGTCATTTTACTAGGAATCACTCGGCTATCCTAACAATAATATTTTAGATGTAGGTGTAATTTCACCCTGCATAAGCTCAGAGCTTTTCTTAGTAACTTACTATGATTGTAGTCTACATATTTACTATTTTAATATTTGTGTCTGCTGCCAGACCTATAGAGGGCTACAGCAGAGTCTGCACTATCTATAGTTACACCTCTGAATGTGGCCTAGGCCAGCCAAAAAGGTAAATCCTGAGAAAATCTGTAGCTAAGCATTAATACATACTTTTCTATTTCGAAGGCATTACCTGAAATTTATGCTGTGTTGGATGCAAACATAGAATTTTTATTATTTTTGTGAAAGGTTCTTAAAATTAACTTCTAACCAACACAAAGCCAATTTTTTTTTTCTAGTCAAGCAAATGTATCGAAATTCTAAATATAGCAATATCGGCCTTCATTTATCTTAATGACCGAGCTTGCTGCAGTCCAACTGTAATAAAATAAAATATTGGATATGTTATGCGAGGACTATAAATCTTACAATTCTTGATACATAATATTTAGGTTGCTAGGCTACAGGGTACAATGTTTCAAGAACACCTCAAGAAAAACTCCCCCCCCAAAAAAAAAAATCCTTGAGACTGAACAGAAAATAACTCAATGTGAAACCTGGTTATATAACATGATCAAAACTTTTAGTGCGACTGGTCTACAAAACAGAAAGTAATGTTTTTGCAGGAAAACATAGATATATTTTAGTATAAAAATGGTTTATATTATTTTAAGTCATGTTGGAAAAATGTAGCATTCATTAAAACAGTTTAAAGAAAATATGTAAAGGTTTCCAGTAAAGTGGGTGCTTTTCACAGTATGCCTTGTTTCCAGCTTGCATTATCTATAAAAGAAACCACAATGTATAAAATAGTGTATATAAATCCTTTGTCTAATGAGTTCCCGGTCTGATCTCAGTATTACATTGCTGCAAGGCTGACAAAAGAAGAAAGTTGAGTCTGTAGAGAAGTTATGTACATTTTTTTTGTTTTTTTTTGTTTTCAATTTTGTGGTCAGAGACATCTGGGCATATTCCAGGATAAACACTGCATTTTACATTTTCTTTAAAAGAAAATGTTGAGGTACCGTTTTTGTTTAAAGGTACAAAACTGTATGAAGAAAAATGTGGCAACACTTTAAAATACTGTAAAGTACATGAGAAAAAAAAAAACCCAGTTAGTTTCTTGATACAGCTATGTAATAAGTATAGATTCGCTAAGCTTCCAAAGAGACAAATATTATCCCTGACTTCAGCTTACCTTGCTCTCTTAAATAAGTGTCCAACTATTTCTTTATTTAATATTTAAGCACATCAATAAATTCTACTGTTATTATCTATCTCCCATCCAAGAAAGTAATATTTTCCTCAAAGGGATTTAAAGATGGCTGGGGCCAACAGATAAACAGATTAAATCCATTTTCCCTTAATCTACACATTCTTAGCCTAACAAAACGTCAGTGCTTGTGTAAGTGTAAAAGGAAAGCCTTAAGGGATCATTTGTTCCAGCCCTGGACTCAAATCATCAGTGCTAATGCTGTGTGTGAGTGAGCACATTTTCTTATGCTTAATGCTACAACATTGAGAAATAAACCAGAAAGGCAGAAATATACTGAAAATTGGAATTGGTAAAAGTTAGGAGTTAGTTAAAAAAATCTGGTTGCAAATGGAAAATCTTAACTCTGCAAGTTAATGGCTTTTTTTGTTTTGGTGTGAATGACCCACCTGCTGGGTTTCTTGATAATCACATAGGGTTTTGCTGACATAGAACACATCCTGGATACATATATGTTACATCATGACCAAAAGATTCACCACCTGTTCTTACAACATCCTCTGTGGAATCACACATGTACTACGCTAGACACGCTTCCCGGCCCTCTGAATCCACCTGGGCCATTCACACAGCCCGATGGCAAAATTAATTGCTCTCCCCTGCTCTAAGAGATAGTGTGAGAAGTGCTTCAGTTATACTGAAATCTATTGTAGAGGTTCTGCTGTTTTGTAGGACATATATGATGGGGATTAGTCAAATGTCGGGGAAGTGACTAATGTATTTTAGTCTGTGAAACTCCTAAGTACAGTAATAATCCCCTTTAACAACCAAACAGACAAGCAGAAATTCCCCTTTAAACACAATTCATGCAACATTTATTATGAGAAAAAAATCATAATATAATTTTTTTTATTTTGTATTTATTCATTTCTTATATAGCTATATTATGCAAGCGCTTTAAAGAGATTTAAGAGCAAAAGAGGGAGCCTAGGGAGCGCACAATATATTAACAGTGACAAAATTTGCCATTAATGATATTGAGGTGCTACCAACAGGGTAAATGAATAATTAGATAAAAAAAGAGAGCGACAGAGAGAGTTTTATCATTCACTTCAGTCCCTGCCCCATGGAGCTTACAATCTAGTTTTTACATATTCAGACACACACATAAATGTATGTTTTTGGATTGTGGGATGAAACCAGAGTTCCCAGATGAAACATACGCAAGTGTGGGGAGCACATATAAACTCCAGGCAGATGATGTCCAGGGTGGAATTGAACCCAGAACCTAGCAATGCAAGGCAGCACTAACCACTGAGCGACCACATTCACAACACCTGTACCAACACCAGTACCAATTCTCTCTGGTCACCTATGAGCAATGTCTGATAGTGGAAACAGCAGTCTTTCTTGTCTCGTTTCACATAGCTCACAACAGCACACCATAGTGCCTGTCACGAGCAGCTCTTACTTCTGCTCTTGTGCTACTCGTGTCTCCGATGTTTGTGTTGCCGGTAGGGGTGTAATGATTCATTTTAATAACGATTCGATTCGTATCACGATTCATGGCTGCCAATATGATTCAAGGACAATCTTGGTT
>WMED01008787.1:0-11488 GCA_019650415.1 Pipa parva | reverse complement strand
TTTATTCAAGGGCTTCCATTGCATTTATTATGTAAAGTATAGGAATTATAAACTTTAATATGTTTTCAATTGATAACATTTGCTTAAAAAAAAAAGGTATTAAAAAAAATAAACCCCCACAAGACCTTTTTCTAATACAAAACCCAGCCAGGTCTGATCTGAGCGTAATGTGCACACACATTAGCAATATATATTTTTAGAACTGCTTTGTGATTCCTGGCACGATTTAATATAGATTCTCTCTGACTTGGTATACAGGAAATCTAGAAAACAGTTCAGATTGTTCAAATCTTTACATATTCCATCAACACTAGAGTTACCATAATGCCAGTAAAATGTCAGAATACAAGCCAACGTTGGTAATTCAGCCTTGTCAGCTCCAAGAGGTATCTAAAGCAATAAATTAGACCTGGAGCTTTGTATTATTATACAATATAGCTAGACCTGTTTGCTTTTATTTGGTGGAAAATGAATGCTTTTCTTTCTGTACACATTGTAACCTAAATATATTATCTGCTACGGTCTTGCATGTAATTTTGCGAAATGGATAATGGTGTTATTGCAGTTTTTATTTTACCTTTATGATGTAAGATTACTTTTCATTGCTTAAAGGGGATATATAGGGTCTAAACTAAATACATATTAGTAGACTGTTCTAATATATTTGTATTAATATTCAAAAGTGACAATGGCAGTTAAGTGACAACATGACCTAGGGACAAGGTGACATAGAAATAGAATGTTCACAGAATACAGTTAGTGGGACAATGAGACTGCACTGCACTGCATATAATGTAATCTGATGTGCGCTACTATACTCTGTTTCCCACACGGACTATAACCTTCACTTTGGATCCTCTGGAATAGAGGTCAGCAGACTTTGCACAGGAGGGAGCCATTTCACTCTCTCCTACACTGGGGAAATTTTTCTACAGAGCCGCAAAAGGGGAGGAGTGTACGCTCCTGGTCACATGACTTGCTGACATCCTATCAGAAGAAGTTTTACAGGTCATGGGTGGGGCAAGGGAGGTGCGCTTAGAGCCACAATAAGGCAGCTGAAGAGCCGCATGTGGCTAGAGAGCAACAGTTTGCCTACCATTGCTCTAGAACTACGCACAGTCCTTTTATACACCTGCTAGGCTGCTTCAGTAGAACCCAAAGAAACTTCTCAGGTTTACAGATCATCTTATATAGTTACATTGAAGCAATTCCTTTATGCTACCAAACAACCACACAGGCTTGTATATATTACACAACCTAGATCACTTGACACTAGGATCATTTCACAGTTATTATGGGGAATATTTAGAAAAGTCAAAAACTTTTTTCGACTAGTTAATGCAGGAGAAACAACCTATTTTTATATCGCTGTTTTTGTCTATTTACAAAGCTGTTCAAATCAATCAATCGTCGCCCCAAAATTGTTCACAAGCCTCAGGCTGATGTAGCTTTTCTCAAGGGCAAACATTTTGCATCAATCCTTTATAAATCGGCGGAATTGGAAAGTACAGCAAACCAGGGTGAAACTAACAGTTCTTTAATATGACCGTTACATAGGAGTATGAGCACACAGACCACAGCAGGGTATGTTATTGACTGACCTACACTATATTAATGGATCTGTGGAACACAGACTGTTGTGTGTATTCATTCACCGGGCTCAGAATGGAGTCACTTCAATTTTCTTTTAATCAGATGAAACAGTTGTACAGCGCACCTTATAATGCATTTTATTAAAATTCAGGCTGCCAAAATAGTCAGCCATTAGATTGTAAATATACACAGAAAATATTAGATCGTATTAAAATAACAAAACATTTTTAAATTAACTAAACAGTTAAAGAACTAAAGCCAAAACGACAGCAGTTTCATAGCTATAGCTAGAGAGCTGCATTCTGGTTCCCCCCTATTGACTGGCATCATCATTGCAGAGCGGTATCAATGTCATCATGTCTGCTTCAAGCAGGCGCTGTGATGATTTCGCCACTCAGCATTGGGTGAACTGAGCGGCAAAATCATCACAGTGAGGACTTCCCATTGGGCAGTGCGGTGGCTCAGTGGTTAGCAGTGCTGGGCTCTGGGTTCATTTTCACCCTGGACTTCATCTGCATAGAGATTGTATGTTCTCCCCATACTTGTGTGGTTTCCTCTGAATAGGGAAACTAGATTGTAAGCTCCACAGGGCAGGGACAGAAGTGAATGATGAATCTCTGCAAAGTGCTGCGTAATATAGTAGTGCTATATAAAAAATGAATAAATACAAAAATATAGTGCCAGGTAATTTTTATAATATGTTGTTTATGTTTTTTTTTTTGGCTTTAATAATTTAAAAACAATAACAAAAGGGAAATTAAATGTTCCATTTATTATTTATCTTTCATGAAATTGAAAATAATATAAGCAAAGCATGAAATGGGGATGTGTTTTATTACAAAAAGATGAATGCCTGATTATTCATGGAGCAATATAATCAGTACTACAAAGAATTTTTTTTAAAAATGGGAAAGCAGGAATAACAAATGTTAAATTACTTCTACAAATATCCTACAGTGCATTGCTTTGTTTCCAGAGCTGTTTAAACTTTATAGATAAAATAAACAAATGGATTAGGAGAACAAAACCAGCTACAATGGCCTGTTTACTGAAGTGAATTCTTAATGAGAACCTACAGTATATTCTTCTTTGTCATCTAAATTGATATCTCCAGCAGAGACAAAAGAGGGAAACAAATAATTATTGCAGTTAGTGGAAAAAGAAATATGTAGAAGCTAAAAAGCAGAATGGGGTTTTTCAATCAACACAGGGCTCATTTTGAACTGGATAGACTAGTTTAGCGGTTGGCAAAGTGTGGCTCGGTTCGCATCTCCCTAGCCCCACCCATGACCTCTGATGCTTCTTCTCATTGGACGTCAGCAGGTCATTTGATCAGGAGATTGCGTTCCTCCCCCTTTACAGCTTGAAAAAAAATTTCACCAATGGAGGAAGGAGAGAAATGGCTCCCTCCTGTAAGTTTGCCAACCCCTGGACTAGTTTAATATTTTTTTTCCAGCCACATATAATAAGTTACTACTATAAAGGGATTTTTGGCTTGTGAAGGGTTGGTCTTTTTTTTTTTTTCCTTTACAAATTGAAAATCTGTCTAATATTTGCAGAGATACATTGTACAGGTACCTATTCAAATTCATCGGCCTCTTTTACTCATAATGTTGCTTGTATTGCTTCTGGGTGGAGATGCCCAGGTATCATGGATAGAGCTGAGGTCATCTTTATTGCAGCAACACTGAAAATTCCCTAAATACCATTATATCTGTGTATAATTTGTGTGGATGGGAGTTTGTACTTTAGGCGCCATTGTGCCACTAATCTAGATATCAAAAACAGGCACTTACAGTATAGGGTTGGTAGTGCAAACAATTGGTTCAATCATCTTTGATTCTCAGCATGATGTTGGAGGAAATACACTGACTCTCAATGAGGGGGTTATTCACTAAGGTGTGAATTTAACTGTCGAATTCTCAGACAGCAAAAACCCATAGCAACTCCATGACCATGACAAATTTCCCATTGTAAAGTTGCGACTGCAACAAATTTCCTTAGTAAAGTCGCGACTGCGACAATATTTTCATTATAAAGACGTGACTGCGACAATAGCAGTCTATTGCGACTGTCTTTAACTGGCGAATTCACACCTATATGCAACAATTCGGACTTTAGTGAATAACCCCCTCTGTGCCCTATTTGAGGGGAGAAAAGGTCACCTCCCTTCCTCTGAGTATTACCCTTTACTCCTTGTTAGGCCGAGCGTGCTGCTGTCTACACCGTATCTAGAGCATCTTTCAACAAAACCAAACAAGAACTAAACCTTCCACAAGTAAATAGTTATTTTCATACCTGGGAATCTTGTAAGTCCCCCCTGCACCAGAGTTCCATTATACTTGAGCAGGGAGCAGAGTTTAATAAAAATGATTCACTTTATTGCGGGGGGTGGGCCTAATGGGTTGGGAACCAATTAGGTGGATTTGTGGGATTTCAGTGGGAGGTGATCTGCGGAGGAGAACAGCTATGGATTTTTATTTCTGGCAGGAGAACTTGAGAGAAACCCAGCATGCCACTTATGCCTCTCAACCCTTCCCCCTTACTGGGAAATTTTTATGGCAGGACTTCATCCCTAAGCCTAACCAGACCTTCAAGAGTAATCATTGCAAGAAGCTTCCAGATGGTAAATGATATACCCCTCTGTGCCAATAAACACTTTCAAAGAAATTCATCAAGTCCAAACTGTACAGATGTCTAGCAACTCAAGGCTACCAATCAAAGGTTTGCTTTCATAAATGAAGCTCCATTATGCTAGTGAATGTTAACTACCGATTGGCTGCTATAGGATATTATATATATGTGTATGTGTTAAAGGTTAGGTTAACTGTAAGTAATGCCCTACTGTTAAATTAACCTGTGTTAGGGCAGGGCTTAATCAGAAATTGTAAGGGAAGTTGATCAGAGGAGGGGGCTTCAAAAACTGTTTCCCTGTACTGTGACATTAATCTTTTAAAGAGCTCAAGGGGGTTATTCTCTAAAGTCTGAATTGCCTCGTAAAGGTGGGAATTCTCCAGCTAAAGGCAGTTGCAATAAACTGCTACTGTTGCAGTCGCAGGTTTATAACAAGAAGTCACAACTTTAAAATTGTCACAGTCCTTGATTTGCTATTGGAATCCACTGTTTTAGAATTCGACAGTCGAATTCCAATTTTAGAGAATTATCCCCCAAATAGTCATTATTCAGTACAAAGTTATTAACTTTCTTCACTCCTCTAACTTCCTCTCCAGTCAGCAAGCTGTCACTAGTTTCAGGAAAATACTAGCTTTTTACATAAAAGGAAGGAAATTTAAACACAAACCGTATTCTTAGAGATGTGCAGATGTAATAAAATGGTTATTTAAATTTACAATTAAATCTCACTAAAACGGAATTGATTATATTATATTTCCAACCAAACCTGGTCCCGCTCCTACCTTTTCTATTCTAGTGGATGGTGCCATAATCAATCCTGTTACCTTTGTACATTGCCTTGGGGTGACTTTTGACTCTGCTCTTTCCTTCTCTAATCACATCACTTCCACTGCTAAAACCTGTCGAATATTTATTTTTCTTTGCAACATTGCCAAGATCCGCCCCTTTCTCTCTCGCTCTGCTGCTAACACCCTCATTGTTGCTATCCTGCCTGGACTACTGCAATGTTCTTCTATCTGGCCTTCTGGCTTCCCACCCCTCCCCGCTACAATCTGTTCTAAATTCTGCTGCCAGAATCGTCTCCCTCTCTCTCTGGAGGGGACAGCCTCCCAAAGTAAGCAGATTTGAGTGCCACTCACATCACTACTGCTCTTTCTTGTCTTAAACCATTTTCTCTCCCTGCCCCTCATATCTGGAATTCTATGCCCCTTTATCTTTGCCAGGAACATTACCTCCACACTTTTAAAGCCAAACTGAAGTCCTACCTTTTGGAGCTCTAGCACTGATATTTATCACTGAATTTTATGTATATATTTTATTTAATAATTGTCATTTATGCCTAATATTTATATTTATTTATGGACTTGTGTTTCAACACATTCTCATAGCTCTTATTACCAATCTGTGTATGTAAGTCTTCCTCCCATTTAGACTGTAAGCTCTACGGGACAGGGACCTCCAACCTCTTGTGTCAACCTCAACATAGCACTTAAAGTGATGTATCCTTGTGATCTTATACTGTATTGTTTAATGCAATTTCCCATATCTATATTTTATTTTTATTCTGAACTGTACAGCGCTGCGTATGTTTGTGGCACTTTATAAATAAAATTATACATACATACATACTGATTTTTGCACAAATCTTATTTTCTTATATAGATATCCAAAAATAAATGATTAAATACTGAGAGCCTCATTGACTAAGGTACAAATTCACCTGTCGAATGCAATTCAATTCGGGTTGCATCGCCAAAATAGTCACAAATTCACTTTTCAGGACTGACTAAGTGGTGAATACACTTGTCCAACAGACATACAGCAGTGATCGCTGTCTGATGCGTAGTGTGGCGTAGCCAGTCAGATAGAAGTAGGATGAGAAGTCATGCAGAATGAGGTGAATTCAAAAAGTGAAAGGCAGTGAAGTCATTCTCACACTATCCCACTAACTGTATTCTGTGAATATTCCATCTGTTTCTGTCACCTCGTCCCTAGGTCATTTAGTCTCAGTCACCATTTTCACTTTTGAATGAATAGTTGCCTACCACAACACTGGAGCCCTGCCATCAAACCCTCAATTCACCAGTCTGAAGTGGTAAATTTAAACAGGTGAATTCAGAGCAGCTCATCTAGTCGCATTCGCACCACTCCACATTTTAGTCAGCAGTAGAAGTACCTGTGCACATGCATGGAAAATGATGCGAAGAGCTCCATAAGTTCGCGACTCACTGACTCAGTTGCCTGAATTGGCCATGTTTTCACCACTTCGCAGACTTTGCTCAATAAGTGAACATGAGGAAGTGGAAAATTCATGCGATTGCTCACATTTTAGTCAATGAGTCTCTGAACGGCATCACAATAAAGCCAAAGGCTTTTTCTATCAAAAAAAAAAAAATAAAATTCGATCATGGTTTAATAGACTAGCATCAGAATACAGGCTATAGAAATGATTTTCTATATCTTATTTAAAAATGAAGCAATATTTATAAAATTGAATTTGGTATCAGACCCACAGGGAATTAAATAAACCAAAATTGTATTTGCAAGAAAAAAAAAGCAAAGAAAAAATGTCAGTAATAAAAGAGGAATATATTAACAGAGGCAATCGTTTACAATCTATAGCATCCAATCAGAAGCTGGCATTCACTCATATGGAAGCTAGAATTATGAAATCCAACTTGTAGTTGGTTACTAGACCTCTGTGGAAAAATGACCCCTTTTATTCAGGCAAATTCATCAATGTGATAAGGAAATGTAATATTGAAATGTTTTGATTTGTCTAAGAACACTTTGCCCATTTATTTTATACGAACCGTAATGTAAAATGATTGTTAATATGATGTCGCCAAACTAATTGTGCCATATATTTAAAGGATCAGTAGAACTAGAAAAAGAAATGACATCTGGTCTAAAGCAATCCCTGCAGATGGATGCAGCCATATTTTATCTGTTAAGATATTTTAACGTCTTTAATACATATTCATTAGGTGCTAAGGAAAAAGTGGCATGACAATAAAAACAGTGACTTTGTTTGTCTGCTGCTGGGGGTCCTTGAATGGGTATAATGAAACATGTTTAGATGTGTGTATATTTTTTATAAAGCGCAACTAGGTTCCGTAGCACCAAAAGATTCAACAATTGAGTTGAGTAGATTTGCACACAGTAGCTGGATGTTTAGAAATGCAAAGAAAAAGTTTAATTGAATTAAGAACTGAAAATCAGTTTAAGACGAAAAATATTCGATACCAAAGTAATCAGTTCAACTTCTATGCAGTTTTATTCCAACCAGGCAGAATGTATGGTTTATACAGAGCAGGTAGTAAATATGACAATGACAAGATTTCCTAAAATGGTTTGAATACTTCACCTACATGTTTGTTTGAAATACGGGAATTGGTTTCTACAGAACAGTCACCTTCTTCCTCATGTTCTTGCTTTGGGTACTTCAGTTTGCTTGAAGCTCTGGTAATTAAAGGGGCACTATAGTACCAATATAACTGCACACATACATAAAAAAACATATTTGCTGACACAAATAGTTAAATAAAACGTTTAGGGAAGAAATAATGCTTGTCGTTTGTTTCTCTTAATTAGTTTTCGTGAGAGCTGACATTTTCCTCCCCCTCCTCTTTCTGTTCTGAAAGTCAGGCAACATGAGAAGAAAAAGCTGCCTGACAGCCATTGGTTAAGCAGTGTGCGGACCTTTTGGCCACATAAATTAAGCTTGGAATGCAGGAGATTACAGAGGGAAAGCTGACTTGTGTACATGTGCTAAGTAGTAAGTAGGGCAAAAATGTACAGGGGATGGTACCTTTTCATGGAAAACTGGCCAGTACATGTCACACACACATTTCCTGGTTTGAGAGTTTCAGTGCTGCCTACTCAATCATTTTGCGTCACATGAAAAAACTACTGGGGAGAAACGCTTCTCACTAAGGTATAGTACTGCATATGTAAAGATGTAATTTGACTATAGTTCCCCTTTAAGGTCAAAGTTTCACTAATCTAGTGTTCTGTAGCAACCAATCTGCTGTAGACTGCTAAACTGGCGCAAATGCTACCTGTATTACTATGTAACTCGTTTAGAATTTCACAAATAATGCCCTGATAATAAACTAATAATTATTTATTTGTTTTGTTAGCATCACCAAGCCCCTCTACCCCTTCCACTGAAGCACAGGTGTTTTGATGCAGGCAATACTGCAGTCACTGATCACAGCATATCTAAATATTACTGCACATGCATTTTCAACAGTTTGTTTCAGAGTTATAATATACTGTATGTTCTACTTTAAAATTAGAACTGTAAGGTTTGGACTGGCCCAGGGCCAGAGGATCCTCCAATGCACTGAGGCATAGACCCTACAGCATGGTAGGCCTTACCCCAGCAATGTTGGCTGCTAATATCCTATTGAAAGGATTGATCAGTTAATATAACAAAATGTTTCTATGCGATAATACTGCAACATGAATTAAGTGGTGTGGCTTTAGAATTTGCAATGTTGGGATGGTCATGATACCTCAGTCAGAGACTACAGGTACTTTAAATGATCAATAGCACCAGAAAAATAAGATACATTGCACTAGTTTGATCTCATCAAGTTGGGTTGCAAGTCAAACTATCTCACTTAGCCACTTGGTATCTCTTTATTCCCGATCTCCAGCTACACTTCCCTAACACTAATAAACTCTGCACCATTGTTCATAGAACCAAATCTAGCAAAAGTAGGACCACACAACATTCACTAAATAAACTTATACAATACAATCTAAACTGCATTAATATCTTGTTCAGAGCTGACATACCATGGGCTTTGGGTTCTCTATAAAGTGTAAAGTTTAAAGTTATGAATCAGTATTTGTAATGATAGAAAATAACTCAAACTAGTGTCTAAGGATACTTCCAGCTGTACAGAAAGCGAAACCTGCATATTTTTAGTCTAAACAACCATTTACCAGTAAAGGTACCACACATCCCCTTAAGTATACATTACATCTAGGCATGCCATGCTTGTGGTTGTGGGTGCAGATTTCTGGATGAAAATATTAATGGATTCTGACAGTTTCCTGAAAAAGTAGTAAAAATGCCAAATCAAAACATTTCTTTATAGTGCACCTGTCACCTCAAAACTCTAGTACTAATTTAGGTTGTTCTAATGAAATAAATGTTTTGTAAATATATATGTATTAAATAAAATGTACCTTTATACAGTGTTTCTCTCTGTCATCTTCCCTGTCAGCCTGACTTTTCTTTCCCTGGTTTGGGTGAGCAGGACTAAATTATTGACAGTACAGTATAATTCCTCTAATCAGACCCCTGCTAGATCGTCATTTAAGGGAGTCTGATTGGAGGAGCTATAATGTCAATTATCATTTAGCCACGCCCACCCAACACTCTGGAAAGAAGTCAGGCTGTCAGGAAAGATGACAGAGAGAAATGCTGTATAAAGGTACATTTCTTTAAATACACATATATTTACAAAAATGTTTATTTCATTAGTACAACCTAAATTAGCATTAGTCTTGAGGTGACAGGTACACTACAATAGGTCAACATTAAAACTATCAAAAGCAAACAAATTATGAAGGAGAAATGTCTACTTAAAGAACAATGCACAAGCTCTGCACAGCAGTCCTGGGTTCTTCTCAGAATTCTGGAATGTGTAGGGTCCCTGGAAGCTTTGTTGGGCCACGGGTGGTTCTGTCAGTGCACTGTAATTGTGCTGGAGCAATTTGGGCTCTGTGGAGCAGCTGGATGTTCTGCAGGAAACCTTGAACTCTGTGGGGCAATCTGAGCTTTTTTGAATTGGAAAAGACTTTTTGAGACCACAGGTGGTTGTTTGGTACTAATGTGGCCTGTTTGGGAGGGAGTTGAAAAATAACAGTCAAAGGACCATCACTTACACATACTGTATTGTTTAGGCCCTTCTGTAGTGAAACAAGCATTTTTGGGGCTTGATTATTATAGGGTGAATTTGCATGGACCAATAAATTTGCAGCAATTCTCCCATTGTATAGTGAAGTCAATTGTGCATCCTTTGTATTTTGCAAATTGTCTATGCCAGTGATGCCCAACCTATGGCCAATGGGCCAAAATTATGAAGTACAAATTGTTATGTAGAAGTGTGAATTCACAAGCTAAAGACAGTCACAATAGACTTACTGTCACAGTCATTATATGTCGTTATATCGAGAATATTGTTGCAGTTGCGACTTTACTATAGAAAATTGTCGCAGTTGTAACTTTAAAACTTGTTGCAGTCGCAACTTTGAAGCAGCCCATGACACACGTGTTGCAAATTTATATGGCCCCCAGGCCAAAAAAGGTTGGGCATCACTGGTCGATGCGATGGAGCAAACTGTCTCGTAGTACCGTATATACTCGTGTATAAGTCGAGAAATTTTAGTAAAAAAAGTCATTTAAAAGTGTAGAGTCGCCTTATACACGAGTATATATGGTTCTGAGAACAAAAAAAATGGATCGGGGGGCGTGGCCTGGACTCCGGGGAAATAGCAGCTTAAGGAAAAGATCTCCTGTACCCTCATCGTGAGTAGATCATCAGAGCACCGGGACACAGCCAAGCGCAGCCAAACCCAGGCAGCTCAGACACATAAGGAGACAGTTGGGAGGTGGAGGGGGAGAGAGAGGGAGAAAACGCTGATTGCTATTGCAATCCCACTGCCCCATACACCAAACCATAAATCAAACCTGGGCCTAGCTGAGAACAAAGTAAACAGCCCTCTGCAGCGATCCCAGGAACAATGAGCCATACTAACAGGAGAGATATACACTTCACCCCCATGAAAGGTCAGCTAACAACTACTAGCAATAAATTAAATGTGACCCTACTCAAAAGAAAAAAAAAAAAAGATCGACAGAGCAAACAGAAACACATGCAGTCCTTAAAGGAGAACACACACTAAACTGTAGCTGACAGAAATAAATAACATTTCATAATTGTTGGCCCAAAAACTGTCCTCAACTTATACACGAGATCGACTTATACTCGAGTATATACGGTACTTTATGAGTGAATAGTCAAGGTGGCTTATTGCAGTGAATTCATAATACATAGATTTATTGAAGCCTAATGAGGTCATATTCATATGGATCTGCTTAATTCAATAATATCTCCATGTTTTACTAAATAAGTGACAACGTACTGAAACTGTGTGATTTATCATGAGAAAGGGCAATGTCTTAAATGCTTATGAAGGTTTAAATATGTATACAAGACTAAACAACACGACCTCCCCATGA
>WMED01008786.1:0-16698 GCA_019650415.1 Pipa parva | reverse complement strand
TTTTGTAAATGTAAAAAATGTGCCACGGCTCAAAAAAGGTTGAAAATCACTGCTCTAGAGCATGTTTGTTCCTTGTTATATTATATTATACTCAGTAGATACATATTTACTGCATTACTGATACAATATATAGGATACATTCTAATTATTCTAAATCAATTCATGTTATTCAGATAATGGATTTTAGTTACAGTTGATTATCTTATGTCCAAAGACTATGGGGGGAATTCACCATAGTGCGCTTTAAAGGGATTCCAGTCTCGGCGAAACCACTCGAGTCGCCTCGCTGAGACTGGAATTCCTTTAAAGCGTTCGCTGATGTCCGCGTGCAGGACATTAGCGAGCGCATAACAGTCTGTGCAAAGTGAGGACCTCACTTCGCATTATGGTGAATTCCCCCCTATAACTGACTGCTGCTGTCAGAAGAGGATTTTCCCAGTAGGTTATAGGACTAATAGGTTTATATTAAATGGTTATAACTGAAAGCCACATCAGGAGTCAGGATGGTGTATGTTAAAAGCTTGTGCTGCTCTAGGGGCCCTGGATAAATGACTTGCATTTGTGTTTCAGAGTAGGTTTAAAGGATCTCATTAATGACTGCTATTTTTAGGTACAATTTACTTGAACATGAACATCTATTGTATTCCAGTTAAATAATAATGAATGGGACAAAAGCCAACCAGATGCTTATCACAGCATTATGCTTTTTACAACGAAAGCTTTAAGGCTAGGTTCAAACTAGCTGATTTTCAGCTGTGTTTTTTTTTTTTTAATTAGGCTCATCAATGTGCAAAATACAGTAACATGTGTGAATTATCCCACAGGAAACAATGGATTCTGTTTTTCCAACTCAGCTGAGAATCGGCTAGTGTGAACCCAGCCTACTGGGGTACTGAAACTTCACTATTATCAATGTTCAAAAAAATAAATGTTTAGACGGTGGTAAGCTCTTGGTTACAATGCAAACTGAAGTATAATTGTGTATGTGTGTGCGTATATATACAGTATACAGTGTGTGTGTGTATATACAGTATACAGTATGTATGTATGTATATATATATATATATATATATATTTATAGAAATGTCTGGGAAAGATTCTGTACCTGTAAATCTATCCTTTTTGATCCTGTGGGGGTCACATAGGTTAGAATATTCATTTTGGTTTGACTCCTGTTTATATGGGTGGGGGTGTGCTTTACCACAAATGTTTATCATTTAAATGTACCTCTCTGACAGGGTATGCCTCAAACTTGTTTGATCAATAACCTAGTGGTCAGTAGTTTTATACAGGTTTAATAGTGGCCATATATACCATCTGTGGAATTGGACTTAGCTTTGTAATCCATTAATTTGTATTTTAATTAAATAAGATAATGTAATTTAAATTTTTTTAGGGTGTTATTTTGTATCCATTCTATGTATATATAGTTGTCCACTAATTTAGTGCAGGAACATAACCTGCAAGTACATTATGCAAAAAAATGATGGTCAAGTTTGGTAATACCCGTTCTGTGGTTCCTCAGCTGGGAATTGTATTATTTCTGCAGATAGAAAAGAAAATATATGGTCCCTAAACTGGAGCTGTTCTGTGATATTTCTAAATTTTATGATGGTTATTTAGGGCTTCTGTAAGAAGTAGACTTCAATACCTCATACTAATGGAATAGTCCCCAGAAAATGTAGGAGGTGCTTCCCATGGTAGCCTCTGAATTTGATTTCTAATGTCTGTTTGCCATTTAAGCTACATTTTAAAGATCTGCAGCTAAAGGAATATAGGGGTAAGTGTATAAAAAAAATCCCATGGCTACATGCTCCCAGAAGTACTAAAATGTTCAAGAACTAGTCCATGAAGGCTAATCACAGTTACTAGATGGTATTACAGATATAGTACCATAGTTAGGAGTACTCTGTAGTATTAAGTTTAAGGATATCTAAGGATTGAAAGAGCAGCATGTGACTCCAACAAGGAAGTATATATAGTGATATCACTGGCAAGACCTAAAAGACAATGGTCTGTTTCCATTTATGAACCTGTGAGGGTAGGCAGGGTCATGCTACTTGATGGGCTCCCATAAAGAGAAGGTGCAGCACTGTGTCTGTTGTCCAAGTTCATTGTTTAAAAGTGTTTGGTGACTGTAAGAGTTTAGTTATGAAGAGGGGTCTCGAAACATTGTCTAATAGTAGAGATTTTATAGAAGTTTGGGGGCATATAACCCCTTATAAGGTGTGGCTATTTGTAGTGCTGGCAAAAAATAAACCTGGTGTTTACAGGTTATTGGGCAACAAACTACTATCACACATAAAGTTATTGTTTGGGTAACATGCCTGTGAGAGGCAGGGACCATCCTGCATAAAGGAGTCTAGAGGTTACCTTTATGCCTTTAAGTCTAGCCTTGTTGCAGTTGGGAAACCTAAGTAATTATGGACTTGCGCTTTGATTATTGTCTTGCCAGTAGAACAATGTAAACTAAGTATTTATCTAAGCTAGATTTGTGTTCTCTCAACTCCTTTCTTCAGATTTGCATCAAAATTAATTTCTGGTGTCTTGGACTTCAAAGCAAAAATTGAAAGGTAATGTCCTCCCCCAAAAGATCTTCTTCTTTTTTTTTTTTTTTTCCTTCTGTATTTTTCTGGTGTTTTTTTTTTTTTTTTTTTTTTTTTTTTTTTTTTTTTTTTTTTTTTTTTTTTTTAATTTTTCTTTCCAGGACATTCTTTTACAGGCACTGCCTATTGTTCTGTCTGTTTCAGCCCTGAGGGCCTTACTGAGATATGGAGAGGCCGGCCTCTCTGTCCTGACCAGTACCACAACTTCTTTGGGTCATGTAGAGAGCCTGGGTACAAAAGGGACCGTGTTCTGCTGCAGCCCGCACACAGGACACCATCTCAGCATGTGACAGTGTGCAGAAATTACCAGGTGACCTACCTGCCCCTGCCTGTCCATGTGATTCTTACATTCTTTACACTTATCTGGTAGTATAGTAACATGGAATGAAAATATTCTAGTGCCATTCAGACAACCTCTGTTTGGACTAGTGTAGCTGGCCACAGTTTTTTTTGTGTGTGGCTTTATTTGTAATTAAGAATGTCTAGAAACAGAAGCGTAATAACCCTGCTTGAAAGCAAGGAAACTTCTTCATAGCCAGCACATGGGGAGTAATGGGACTAATTGAGAGCTACTGGAACAAAGTTGTTTATTTAGGTACGGTTCCTAATCGTTGTAAGGAGAGGCATGTTGGTGAGTGTTAGGATGTTTCAAAAGTGGAGTGAGTCTAGTAGATAAAAAATCAGATTAAAGGAGTGACCCAAATCAATCAGTGAGAGCACCATTTATTACATAATTATGAGGAAAAGGCAGATAATAAACTAAACCTGCAGTGGTATAAGCTACAGGTGATACTGTAAGGGAGAGAGTTCTGGCTCACATATCAAGCATATTTAGGTCACTCTGAAAATGGGACAATCACAGAGTAGGTTGCAGGAGCTGCTGTATTAAGGAATGAGTTATAAAAATAACAATGAAAGCTTATTTTTAGCTGTTTATATGAATCTGTTTTTCTCTTGTTATTTTTCTGTGCCTCTTGGCTACTATTGGTATTTCTTTTGTGTTTCTCTCACCCAGTCCTGTTTTTTTTCACTTAATTCATTTAAAGAACATCTTTCTTTACTTTATTGGTTGCACAAACCTTCACTTTGTGTCTTCAATCCCTTTCTCTTGCCCATTTTCCATCCCTTTCTCAGTTTTTCCAAATGGATGTATATAATAGTGATGGGTCTCCTCTCACTGAGGATCAGATTCATCAGCAGATGCTATTCCTGCGCGCTCACTCCTACAAGACCGACAAGGAACCTGTGGGGGTGCTCACTACTGATCACCGAAATAGCTGGGGTCGTGCGTATACCACCCTTATCCGGGGTGAGTGTCTCTCATGTTAGTTCAATAATAGTATTAAGAGCTGCATTGACTGAGCGTTATAAATAGAAATGTTATGCTGTTTAGTTTGGAAAAGCTAATTCATCACACAGTGAAAAAATGCTAGATTGCACCTTTTATTTTTCAACCAGTACAACAAAATAGTTAAGTGTGCATTGTTTTACCATCTTGCAGACTGGCAGTGCTGTTAATTTATGTTAAAGGAATATCTGCCTTGGAATTAGTTTTATTATGTTGTAGATAGTAATATTCTAACTGTTCATGTTTACATTATTGTTGTTGTAGAGTTGTGCACCGTGTTAGCCATAGATTTAAGCAAAGACAAGAGAGTATAGGTGATACCTTTTGATTTTGTTAGCCAATAAAAGGTATCACCTATGCTTTCTTGTCTTTGCATTATTGTTATTGATTACACTTAAGTGTTCTTGTGGTTGCTGGGGTACTTTAACCTAGAAACCAGCTGCTAGATAATACACCGTGTTAGAGTTATAGTATAGGGCCTGAACAGAATGATAAGTAATGAAATGGGGCCATTGACCCTTGGCAAATAAAACATTGGTTCAAATAATTAAATAAACCACACACACACACAAAAATACAAAATTCCAATTGCAAACTGTCTTAGAATGTAATTATCTACAAAATGAATTTGAATGTGGACAACTCCTTTAACGTTTAGAGCTGTTGTTAAATTGCAAATAACATTTTATTTTTTATTTTTCTTTAAAAATGGTGTGCTCTAGGGCAGTGTTTCCCAAACTTATTTTTCCGTGGCCCGGTTATTTTTGTGCTTATCCTTCATGACCCACTTAGTAAGGGACTTCGCGCACGGCACCGCTCATTAATATTCATGAGCCGGCTACTTCATGACGCAACACGCATTGTACGCCTTAAAACTAGTAAGTCTCGTGACCCGGCATTTTGCTTTCGTGGCCCGGTACCGGGTCACGACCCACCATTTGGGAAACGCTGCTCTAGAGTACTTCCTGGATATGTATTATTTAAAGCATCATAGAAAATGGAGGAAATAGGTAGGGTAGGGTAGATACTTAATATACATGAAATATTCATGAGATGCAAAAGAAATCTCCCAATTTTAAAGTTAAATATACTTACTAGACAACATTTAAAACTTAAAGCGCACCTGTGTCTTCAAAACACTAATACTAATTTAGGTTGTACTACTGAAATAAACGTTTTGTCAATGCTGTATATGTATGTTTTAAAAAAATGTACCTTTAAACAGTATTTCTCTGTCAGCCTGCCTTTTCTTTCCTGAGTCGGGTGATTATGACATTATAGCTCCTCCAATCAGACCCTGTTAGATTGTGATTTAAGGGATCTGATTGGAGGAGCTATAATGTCCATCATCATTTAGCCCTCCCCAACTCTTGGGAAAGAAAAGACAGGCTGACAGGGAAGATGACAGAGAGAAACGCTGTATAAATGTACATTATTTAATATACATATATATTTGCAAAAACATTTATTTCGTTAGTTCAATCTAAATTAGTATTAGTTTTGAGGTGACAGGTGCACTTTAAACACATATTGAATATGTAGTCATTGTAAAGTCTATGGTGCACTTTCATTTTTTTGGCGTTACTGTCCATTTAACATATGTTTAAGGCTAAGTAGAAGAATCTAATTCCAGCTTGACTCTGGTAGCATTGATATAGACAAGGTACAACCGTAGTGATAATGCAGGGCTAGAGTGGAGTCTTGGTATAGTGTAGGCAGAAATGGAGAGTGATATTTATGTGTTAAAATGATAATAGAATGTCGTTAGTATGGACAACTTGGATTAATATTCATGCATAGAAGTGGACAGATATTGGGAAAGCAAAAACGGAATACACACTAAGATTTGCCCATTCAGGCTGATTGTTAAATTACTGAATCATCTACATTATTGGACACACAGAACTGTCTACTTTGACTAGTATTTCTTGATCTGGTCCTCCCAAAGACTGGGTGGCTCAATGGCAGTGTTTTCATGATCTGCTGATGGCTCATATATGCTACTCATAAATGCAACTTCTAGGCAGATTAGATTTACTTTGTAGACAAAAAGAATCCTCCGGCACTCCAAGTAGATAAAAGCCTTCTTTATCTTATCTTCTTGGAATGCCGGAGGATTCTTTTTGTCTAAAAAGTTCCTGCCTGAAAAAGTTCCTGCCTGGGTGTTGGAGTCTGCCTTAACCCCTCCAGAGCACACAGTGGAAGCCAAATGGTGTGAATAAAAGAGCTTTTTAATCTAAGGGGTAGAGCCGTTTTATGTTTTTATGTAACATAGATTAGATTTACTGCCCCAACTGACAAAGAATTCCTTGACACAAATTAATCCTTTGTTTCACTTCTCATTATTTGAAATACATGGATTAATATCCTTTTGCAAGAGAAGAGTGCGGTTAAATCTTTTCCTTAATTACAAAGGAATCCTTGTGTGTCAGGGTGGACATTTTGATCTTGTTTCTGCTAGGATCATCACAGAAAGAGAGACCAAACTTTAACAGAGGTAATAACTGAGCTGGAAGGTTTAAAAATGACAAACAAATTTCAGAGTTCATAGGGCAATTCAGATGTCAGCAGAGCCATATTTGTTGTAATAAAATAATATTATAGGGTTCTAAGTAATCCTATTTTCTTTGCATCTGCAGACCGCCTGAACAAGGAATCTGTGCGCAGCATCCAGCGCAGCCTCTTCACTGTCTGCCTGGATGCCACAGCACTGAAGTACTCAGAGGATCTGTACAGTAGCCGCACAGCTGCACAAATGCTGCATGGAGGAGGGACTCATGCAAACAGTGGTAATCGATGGTTCGACAAAACTCTGCAGGTGCCCAATCTATCAGGCTCCTTTTGTACAATATGTTTCATTCCAAGCAGATTATGCTTTACAGGAAATGTTATTTACATAGAATGCTACTTGTTCCCTTGTATAATATTACTGAAATTTGTTACACCCCAGCCCTAATATTCCTTCCACCACCTGTCATTGTATTCTGTTAAACTCTGCTATAGTGTTTGCTGTAAAATGGAATTGACATTTATACAGTGATTCTATGTATAAATCTCTGCAGTTTGTAGTTGGAGAGGATGGAACATGCGGATTGATCTATGACCAAGCAACAGCTGATGCCTCTGCTGTACTGAAGATGCTGATCCATGTTCTGGAATACTGGTATTGATGTGATCACTTTTAGTAAGCAATATTGTGATATTACTAATAGATGGTTCAAACAGAAATGCTTTAATGCTACTAGAGCAATGTTGTTTATGCAATATACTTACAAAAGTAATAGAACTATTTTGAAGATATGATTTTTTTTTTTAAAGGGCCGTGCAAATGATGTAGTATTAACTTCACTTTCCCATTTCTCTAGCTCTAGGGGACCCAGCCAGCTGCCACCCCGCACACCATTAATGCGCCTTCCTCCTCCTAAAAAGCTGTACTTTAACTTCCCCCCCGAAACCAAACAGCACATAGAGTATGCCAAGCAGAACCTGGATATGTGAGTTGGAGTGTGTGCCAGAGGTTGGCAATATGTTACTGGGGGGGAAGCTTTGTAATGGATTTGCCTAGATTTCATGTATATTACATAATGTATTTATTATATAAAATAGACTTAAGAGTAATACAATTCTTGTTGATATGAAATTTGGTATGGAATTAGTTTTTATTACTTTAAATCAATTTGAGAATAAAATGTGTCATTGTGTACTCTATTTAAGAAGCCTTGATGTCCTGGTCCCTTGTCTATTCTTTTTCCTTCTTATTGGTTTCTGCTATTAATAGGCTCCATTAATAGCCCAGAACATATAATTGGAGTGACATCTGTATGAAATGTAGAATCTGTAAAACAACATTGATTGGCACACAGCTATGTATGAAAGTTTAACAGGGATTTATATATGGAATGAACTGATTGTTAGTGATCAGATGAGAGAAGAAAAAACTCTTGTTGAGAATGGGAATGTATAGTTTGTTTGGTGAATGACATAAGATGGAAAAGTTGGTTGGTTTGGTAAATGACATGAGATAGAAAGGATGGTTGGTTTGTTTGGTGAATAACATGAGATGCAAAGAGTGTTAAGATTGTGAATGACATGAGATGGAAAGAATGGTTTGTTTGGTAATTGACTTGATAGGGAATGTATGGTTTGTTTGTTTGGTGAATGACATAAGATGGAAAGGATGACTGGTTGATTTGGTGAATGATATGAGATGAAAAGCATGATTGGTTGGTTTGGTGAGTGACATGAGATGGAAGGTTTGTTATGGACATGGTGAGAAAAGGAGGGTTGGCTGTGGATAATGGTATGAGAGAGAATTAATTGTTTTGGTTAGAGATGGAACAATGAGATTATTCATGATTGGGTGAAGTAGACCAAGCTGTTTGTGAACAGTAGTCCCGAATTGTTGATATTATTACATGGAATAAAGTACTTGATGCAGACAGAATTTATTATAATAAAACGGTCAGCTTTTTTTACACAAAAAACTGAAGATGTTAGTGTGGCCCCAGCGTTAAAGGGGTTGTTTTGATGAAAAAAAAAACAATATGACAAAGCATTTATTAGCTGCTCCCACAATGCCAGTGATTATAGAATAATAAAAATAATGTCCTGTGATCTGAACCCTATTGGTTTAGCTCTGTTTTTATTAGATCAGGTTGGGAGTAGTGATAATGCTGTCTCTTCAATTCACTGCAGTACTCTGATCATCTTGACTGTTTAACCTCTTACAGACAATATATACAGATTAATAATTACCCTTCAGTCTATTACATGATTCTTACAGAATAATATCCCAACATATAACATAAAGCAGAGAATTAGGAAATCTGTAGATTTGTTAAATTCCTAGTACAATAGGACAAATCACGAGAACTCTGAATATGGGGGATTGGCAAATAAACCAATCTTATTAGATGGAAATTGAACTCCTTTTTATGAATTTATCATGGATTTGGTAGAGCAAGCCCTTGTATTAATGAATGAGCTGAATTTAATTTATTACCTAAACTGTAGCTCATTCATTAAAATGCTAATGTACCCTATATAAAGGTACTTCAACTGGATGTAGGGAGACACCGTTTCATAGCTGATACCAGGCCAGGTATCTAGGGAATAGCAACACAGATTTTTTGAAGAGACAGTTGTGCTTTGAGTACAGACTAGAAGGGCAATAGTACAGGACATGAATTGAAAGTTAAGTTACACAAATTAATTAGAAATGTAAACTCAAGCCTCAGATTAATTTATTTTATGGTTTTCAAAGGTAACTGTAAAGATAAACCAAAACAGTCAGAAGAAGCACAAAAGCTAAAAAAGACCATTTGTATATTGTCTAAATTCCACTATCTACAGCAGTTATATCATGAACAAGCCCTTCAAGTAATTAAAAGCATTCTCTCTCTCTCTCTCTCTCTATGAAAACTGCTGTGATAACTGTTCGGCACAGTTTTTTACTTTGATCTTAAAGAATCTAACTTAATACCAAGTCATATAAAACAGATGGTGTAAATATGTATTTTATTTGCAATGGTTTATTTTGGTTGGAATGTTCCTAGGCAAGCTCTTTATATTTTTAGTTTCCTATGAGCAAAGGTGCAGACATCTACCAGGAATTGTTTCATAGCCAATTACTAATTAATAATCATGTTACTCTGAGAATAAAGTTTTTTCTAAAACAAAACTAAACGACCAATTAAAAACTACTCTGGATCAATATTCAATTAAATTTTAGGTTTTAGTTACCCTTGAAACTGAGGTGGTTCTTATGATGATAACTGCAAATAATTCATACTCCATGCTACAGTTGTTTATGAATTGCTCTTTTCTCTTTTCCTTAGATTGGTAAATGATTTAGACATTTGCTGCTTCACCTTCTCTGATTTTGGTAAGGGATTTCCAAAGAGACACAACATGAGACCTGGGGCCTTCCTACAAACTGCCCTCCAACTAGCATACTACAGGTATACCTGAACATAGGGTGAATTGGCTTCAGTTTTCTAAAGGAGGCATAACTTGGAAGTAGATTTTTTTGCAATGCATGCAGGGCTAGCATCCAAGAGCAAGAGTTATTTTGGCTTCTATACATTAGGAACTTCTGGGAAAATTGAGCTTGCTACTGACTGTAGTGACAGTTGTACACTTTGTAAACTCGTCATGACCTGAATGGAATATAATGACAATGTTTAGATTTTTTTCTGTTACATAATTATTTTCTGAATGATTTATTCTCCTGATAAACAGGTGTCATGGCTCTCTGTGTGCCACTTGTGAAGTAGTCACTCTACGTACATTTTATCGTGGTCGCTCGGATGTAGTGCGATGCTCCTCCCCTGAAGCGCTGGAGTTTGTGAAGGCTGTACACAATCCAAACAGATCGGTAAATGGGACTTACGGTTGTTATGACAGGGTTATATAGAAAACATCTGAGGTCAGATTCCACATTCTACAGTCCACAGTTATTTCTAAATGGAAGGTCAAGTAAAAGTAAAACTGCTGACTACACTATACTATTGTAGTTGTATTTGCAAAGTCATTGAATTTAATTTATAAAACTACCTAATTTAATTTAACTGACAAAATTACAGTCACATTTAGTGGAGTGACATGTAATGAACCCCCTCAGTTTAATCTGTATGTGGTTATGTGTGGATCTGTTTCCTGCTGACATAAAACTATATTAATTTCCAATTTGTTTACCAGGCTGAAGAGAGGCTGGATCTCTTGCAAAAAGCTGTAGAGAGTCACCAAAAATCAACAGACCAGGTAGGGAACAATTAATGTCTTTCCCCTCTGAGAACCAAGCAGTAGACGTGGGGGGTATTCATATTACAATATATAGACATCATTGTCTCTAATGACTTTTGGTGGTAATTTAGCAAGAGAGCTAAAATGGAACATTACATACCAAACTATTGGTTTATAGATTGACTAACAAAGAGAGAATCTGGAAACAACAGTGGGTTCCTGTAGTATTTAAAAGGCAAACATTAAGGATTCCAGGGCAAAACCCCACGAGTGGCAGAGGTCACAAGTGCAAAATTGGTCTGAACTTCCATGGGCCTTCCCCAAGGGATCACATCCTGCTACCACCTAAAAGATCTCATGCTGAGGCTCCTTCCTTTGTAGTTATGTCACAGGACACATTTAACAGAAGTTGTAAATGCAGATCTGTTCCATTACATTGCAGATTTGTGCCTTTTTCCCTGTGCAGGATGACTTCTGGAGACACAACATATCTGAAGCTTGTTCACTCCTTGACTCTTCCCTCGCAAACTACCTCTCTTCAGTTTTTTGTTTCTTCTGCCTTATTCATTATTTCTTTGTGTTTCAGTTTTTACTTTTGTTCTATTTCTGGTTATTTTCTTTATTTTCTCTAGCGCTGATTGGTAGTACTGGTATTGAGATGCCTTCTTTTGTCTCTCTTTTCTTCCCTCTTATTGGCCACAGACAGATATTGGCATGTGTTAAAAATCAAATGGTGGAAGCGCGACTTTACTTCTTAACAATGAGCTAGTCTTGAATATGCAGTACAAGAAGGAACTGTGACAAAAAAACGTAATAGAGCTTGGAAGAGTTACTGAAAAAAGTTATTATATTAATTATAATTGCGCTATGTAGGCTTGAAGGGATTTTCCATTATGTATCTGTTGTAAGGATTACCCCAATAGTGGTTTATCCTTTAGGGAATATTTCAAAAGAAAGGGAAACCAGTGAGTCAAGGTAGTGAGCTACCAAACGTGGTTAATAAAATGCTGCATTACATGTTTCAGGCCAAAGCCCTTTATCTAATGACGTCAAATAAAACACATATGGTAGCTCACTACCAAGACTCGCTGGTTTCCCTTTCTTTTGAAATATTGGACTTACTTTGGTGTATGGACGGATGCACCTTGTTGAACAGCTTTAAATCCTTAGGGGGTTATTCACTAAGGTGTGAATTCGACTGTCAAATTCTCAAACAGCGGATTCCCATAGCAAATTTGCGACAATATCCCCATTGTAAAGTCGCAACAATTTTTTAAAGTTAAGATTGTAAATATTTCCCCATAATAAAGTCGCAACTGCGACAATATTCTCATTATAAAGTTGTGACTGCGACAGTAGCAGCCTATTGCGATTGTCTTTATCTGGCAAATTCACACCTATATGCAACAATTTGGACTTTAGTGAATGACCCCCTCAGAGAGGAAGGACCCCTCACCTCCCTGAGGTTATACCGTTTGATGTGTATCCTTTAGGGAATAACCAGTCGGACAACAATGGCTTCCTTAATAAAGGCAGGGTTTATTTACACAGTTCACATTTCAGATTAAAAGGACTGGCAACAGGAAAAAAATAATTAGATTGGTAGAGCAGATTCCTATACAATAGTTCTAAAAATATAGAATTCCTGCTTTGATTTGATTTGTGTTTTACCTCTCTTCAGTTCCAGCCATCTTTTATCTATATACAACCCTCTCTTTTCATCCTATTGTTTCCTAAGGAAATTAAGATAAAACTCATGAAGTAGCCCAATTTATTAAAGATGACTGCAATCCACTTAAAGAAACAGAGGATATAAATCAATAAAGTAGCAGTCATGTAATTCTTGCTAAAGCCTTTAGAGGAGGTTTTGGTAGCATCCCTTCATCTGGGGGTGGAGCTGTGCAATTTAAAAAAGTACTTTAGCTTAACCATAATAATATAGCTTACTCTTATGGCATGGTTTTTTTTAAGCTTGTTATTGTTTTGGAATGATTGCCCAAACCCATTTTGAATGTTGGACGCTGGTCAGATGAAATCATTAGCCAAACCCAATTTCAGCTGAAATGGAGCTTGTGAAACTTGCTGCTGCTGGGAGGGTACACATCAAGTTTGCTGTATCTGGGCAGAGTTAAAGCAGAGCAGCAGTGGGGTCAGGCACACTGGCACTTACTTGAGACTCTGCATTTGTAAGCAATCCATGGGAATTCCAGATTAAACTCGGCAAGATTCCAGGTCTGCTATTATGGTGTGGATATCCACAGTAGTCCTTTAGAACAGAGGTCCCCAACCTTTCTTGCACCAGGGACCGGCTTTAAGCAAGACCAGTTTTCCATGGCCCGGTGGGGTGGTGGTGGGTTAGGTGTGGAGCTTTGGTCATATGGGGGCGGGGCGGGGGGGGGGGGGGGGGGGGGGGGGGGGGGGGGATGCTGGCAGGACCTCAGTGTATACAGCACCGGGAGCCGCGTCAATGAGGCCAGTCTGCTGCCCCGCCCCAGCACGCCCCACATAACATGTTCTGCCAGGGGCGAGTCAGTGAGGAGAGCCTACCGCCCCACCCCGTCCATGCTGAGCTGGATGGCCGCATTACTAAGACCCGCCCCATGCCCCGCCCTATCCTGCATAATGTTCTCTGCTGGGAGCTGTCACGGCTACGGCAGAGAACATTATCAGTCCACAAAGAGCGTGCTCTGACCAGGCGTAGGGCCGCAGAGCTAGCTGTCAGCGGCGCCGTGGACCAGCTGAAAAACCCCAACGGCCGGTCCTGGTCCGCGAACCGGCGGTTGGGGACCTCTGCTTTAGAAAGTAGATGTCAGTGTACTGATTTGGCTCTAGATGGCATAGGATTCTGAAATGTGTGCCTTCCCTTTAACTGAACATTAAATTATTCTACTTTCTGTAGGCAGGATAGTGTTATATACTCACAAGTGCAAAGTAAAAAATGTATTCGTATACACTGTCCTACAATAAAGTGCATTATCACTGACGCATGATTTTTGCCCCAAATATCCATATGATGGGTCAATCTTGCCTAAAGACCACTGTGTATTCTATCTCTAAACTTAGTCCTTATTGATTCTGAGGGGAGGCGATGAATTGGTTACGTGGCTTGTACCACTTCCATTTCATTAACATTCACATCCCTATGTATTTTACAAGCAGTGGTTTACATCAGCGTTTCCCAAATGGTGGGTCGCGACCCGGTACCGGGCCACGAACGCAAAATGCCGGGTCATGAGAGCGCGTATTTGTGCACGGCACTGCTTATGAATATTCATGAGCCGGCTACTTCATGACGCACTCATTGTACACCTTAAAACTAGTAAGCCTTACTAGTTTTAAGGCGTACAATGCGAGTTGTGTCCCTTAGGGACTTCGCGCACAGCACCGTTCATGAATATTCATGAGCCGGCTACTTCATGACGCAACACGCATTGTACGCGTAGCACTTAGTCATGGCCATGAAATAAAAGCGTTTAATCTTATGATTGGAGTGCCGGAAGCATCTTTAATTTGCTTTTATGAAGATTGTCCGTTTCTTCCTGAGCACCCGGCTAGTCTACAGCCCTCGTGGGATGGAAGCGGTAGGCAAAAGAGCAAGCGCTGCATTGCTCTTTCTTTTGGTGAAGGTATTCATATTCTATGGTTTATTCACCACATGTTTTTGACTTTGAACTCATCCAATTTGTTTTAGTGTGCCCCAAATTCATAAAAAAAAATTAGTGGGTCACGAAGCATAAGCGCAAAAATAACCGAGCCACGGAAAAATAAGTTTGGGAAACACTGGTTTACATCATCATGGAAATAGTAAGAAAAAATAGTCTTCTCTTAATTATATAATTATATGAATTATTTTTCATTAATTATTTCAAGGAGAACTAAAGCAAAAAAAATAAAAAAGCAGCGTTAAAATACTTACCTTATATAGAGCCTATTCATTACAGTCACAGCATGAGCTGTGCTATAATTAGCCGGGACCCGATGCTTCCTTCACAGTGCTGGCTGACTGAGAAGCCAGTGCCGCAGCTTCTCCCGACTTGCCTCACTGGCCTCATACATCATCACACTGGGAGCATTCTCATTGGCCCCTGCAATGAATGTGATGATGTTTAAGGCATTTGACACCGATGGTGAAGCAAGTTGGGAGGAGCTGTGGTGCTGGCTTCTCAGTCAGCCAGCGCTGTTAAGAATCATCAGGTGCTGGCTAATTACAGCACAGCTCATGCTGTGACTGTAATGAATCGACTCTATATAAGGTAAGTATTTTAACAGTGCTTTTTTATTTTTTGCTTTAGTTCTCCTTTAAAGGGAAAATCAAGTCTAAATGAATTTTGCTATTTCAATAGTTATCCCACAACAAATGTTTTCTAATTTACTGTCATAATTGTATTGGTTTTCCAGCTTTCATCTCTGAAATTGTTTGACCGCTTTCTTGGATCAGTGGTCTAAGCATGTTCTGTTGAATTACTACAGCAATTGTAACAAGTAGCTTCTCAACATTAGAAGATATTGTATCTTTATTAGTCAGTGAGCGCAGGCTGAACGTAACAACATTTATATTTGGATGAAGATTTCCCCATGAGCAGATAAGAGCACATCAATAATTCTGGAGGTTAAGAGCAGGACTAAAAAAATGGGGCCCCAATTACGAGGGGGTACAGTCTTTATACATCCCAGTTACACTGCAAATTTAAGTTACGTTGCTCAGAGCCCAGGAAGCCACAAGTTGCATTGATCAGAACTGTGAAGCCCATATTCTACTGACTGGTGCCCACCCAGTGGTTTGTTGAGTTTGTTGTCTGTTCTTTTTAAAGGAGAACTAAAGCCAAAAACAAAATAACATATAAATCTTACCTGGCAGTAGATGAGAAGTCCTCACTTTGCATACCTTCAAGAATGACTGCAGTTTCATAGCTGTCGCTATAGCTATGAAGCTGTGCTCTGGTTCCCCCTCCCAATGCTGAGCGGCAGAATCATCACAGCACATGCCTGAAGCAGAAGTGATGACGTTGATGCCACCATGCACCACCAATTTTCTATTCACCGAAACACAGGAGTGGGAAGTGAAGAGGATCACAGTACCTGTCACAAGAAGAAGAAGAAATAAGCAAGTTACTCTAGAGTAGAAGGCCTCACTGGAGCATAAAATACCAATCATTCCCCCCCCCCCCCCCCCCCCCCCCAACCCCATTAAGAATCACCCCTAGGTTAAACAAGTTTTAGTTCTCCTTTTAAGTTATGAACTTGATTGAAAAACTAGAGAATTATGTAAATCAAAAACATGCAGGAGTGAAATGAGGGATTGTTTCAGAATTCTTAATACTACTTTTCAATCATGACTTTTTCTCCAGAGCTGACTCCTGCTCAGAATAAAGCTGATTCCCCCCCCCCCTTTTTTTTTTATGTGATTTCTTCACTTCCTGCTTCCTCTTCAAAATCACTGATGTGAGGAAGCACAGAAGCAGAATTCCTATATACTGCTGCTTCTGAGCTTGCCATATTGGTGATTTTTAAGAGCAAGGAAGACGTGAAGAGGATCTCTGGGCTACAATTGAAGAAAAGAAAATTGGCTTTACACTGAGCTGGAGACAGTGCTGGAGTTCTGGTAAGTATTTTATCCCCCCCCAAATCAAGTATCACCCGTAGACTTGCAAGCTTTTAATTCTCCTTTAGTTTAGTTCCTTTTGGTCAAGTCCCTGTCTGATTAGCAGAAAAGGAAGTAGGTAAGAGAATAGTAGGTTTTCTTAGATAGACCAAAGCCACTGAAAATAAGAAAATATGGGCAAAGTTTGTGAGTTAACTGTTCCTTTAACATAGTGTTCCCAACCTTTATAAGAGATATTTACTGACAGTTTCATACAATACAAATGTACTGACAACCATTTTTTTTTACTTAGGCATTGTTATTCAAAGCAAACTAGCTCAAAATAGAAAGCAGCATTCATTTTAAAGTGCACCTGTCACCTCAAAACTAATACTAATTTAGGTTCTGCTAAATAAATT
>WMED01008785.1:0-16698 GCA_019650415.1 Pipa parva | reverse complement strand
ATATCTCATTTTAGGGCCAAAATTGAAAATAAAATACATTTAATAGAAGTTAGTAATTCATATTTACTAACCTATGCATTTTTTTTTTTAAATTTTGGCCGTACTGTTCCTTTAAAGTGAAAATGAGGGAGTCTGAAGCAAATGTATCTCCTAAGGACAAATTTCAGTGCTGGCAATGCCGCTACACATCAATTGCTGCCCAATAGCAACAAAATCATCACTTTGCTTCCATGACCCATCACACTACGAAATAACAGATGTAACTGAAGCTGGCTTGTGCAATTTGCATGTAAAGTTTAGTGCTGATGTGTGCAAATATTCACAGCTACATTTAGAAATAAACAATTTTCGTAGGTGACGATAAGAGGATGCGCTGGAGTGTGGGAGCACAAAACCAAACAGAGGAAGGTACCTCGCGTAATATTGTTTGAGTTGTAAGACAATAATTAGTGCCGGACACACAGTACGCGAGGTACCTTCCTCTGTTTGTTTTTGTGCTCCCCACTCCAGCGCATCCTCTTATCGTCACCTACAAAAATTGTTTTCTTCGAATTCTTTAAGGCAGTTGGGGCAGACTGACCTTGGAGGGCTGCACGCAGGAGGATTTCCCCTTTTTTCATTTCAACAGGTTTTCATCACAGCAACTTGTTTTTTCATTGTTGGACTTTGGACTTTTTGACTTGTGTTATTTGGACTATTTTTTCTTATACATTCATACTGTTATTGTAACTATTGATAAGATCATATAATCCGTTACAGACTCTTAGGCGCTAGACCTTTTGGATTTTTATCCATTAGCCCTTTACATTTAGAAATAATATGTTTCCACACTAGAACAGCTAACTGTAGAATTCCAGTAGTATGCTCCTTTATTTGAGGGTGAGAAATTAAAAGAGAGAATTCAGAAGCCAGCACACTGCTACTGCCAGGACACAGTTGTACAATTAATAAACATGTAAAATAAAAAAAATTAACTAATGGCTAAGGCCATCCAGTTGTTTTTAGGACACCTTATGTCCTAGAGTTGACAGCTGGGTCCTCCACCCTGCTACTCAAAGAGTATCTGCTCCCTAGCCTCGTATGGCTGAATATACACCTGGTGATTGTATATCTCTGCACGTGTAACTCTTACTGAGACACACTGTAAATAAAACACCCATAAAATCAACTGTATATTATAGCATGCTAGAAAATGCTTTAAACCTTACCATGTATGGTACGATCCCTTGAAATAAGGAAGGAGTTTAACAGTTGCAAAAAAAATAAATAAATTCTTCTCTCTTGAAAATTAATATTAAATTAATTTACCATTCATAGATGCACTGACTAATATTTAATTCCAACATGGCAACATGTAACCATAGTAACAGGTTCGCAATACTCTGCAAACAGCTATATAAACGCAAGGTTATATGGAGGTGTTGTTTAGGACAGCCTTTTATAGTATATTTACAAACTATTCATATGCCTAGCTGCACAACCCAGGGTCAATAACATCCCTTATCTTTTGCACTGCAACTTCAAAGAAAGACAATCAGGGAATTATTCTCCCAGTATACTTCTTCCTACAAACATCTCTTGGTTCATTTGGTCCCTCTGACAAAAAATAACATAAATAAATTATGTGTTAACTGGGAGAAATCAATAATATTTTCAATGATTTTTATTCAAGGGACATCAGAAGAATATATTAATTATAGTGCTAAAGCATTGTTTTGGTCCATGTTTAGTATTGCAGTAATATATTTAACATATGGCTGGCAAAGGTCAAATCTTTGCTTACAAACCCAACTGTGACCAAATAAAGAAATGACACAGACACCATACTTGGTAGAAATATTTAGGCCACAGCTTTATTAATTATCATGAATAAACAACAAATATGGCAGAAGTAGCTCAAAGCAACCAGCACAAATAAAACTTTATAAAAAACAGGTGTCTCAAACTGTCCAAGAATAAACCAAAGCCATGGGCTACAGGCCTACGCAGGATCAATCATAACTCACCAGTATAAATAAAACATAATGTCAGTGCTACTTCTCTGCCAAAGCTGTGACAATAACCTGAGAAAAATCTCTAATATAGTACAATATAAACACAAGTACACAATGGAAAAACAACACCCCAGGAATACTTTACAATATAATAAAAACTGGGGTGGGAGGGTTGGGCAACTTTTAGAGGGGTAAGAGGGGGTTATCAATAGGAGCATACCCCTAGTGATAGGACATGCTTGATGGGTGAAGTAATACCCTATTTTTATTTTAAGTTACAGTTTAAAACTAATTGTAGCTTCTTCAATTAGCATTTTTGAGGGGAAAAACTAAAACTGGCTGGCTTCACAGGCATGGGCTCAACCTCCCCACTACCTATGGGTGGTAAGGGGGAGGAGGGGAAGGTCAGGCAAGCTTTATATTCATATTTATTAGACATTTTCTGTGAGACAACAAAACTGGACACTGGCAGTTTCTAGATGTGCAATTCACTGTACAAAGCACTAATGTTGGACTGGAGTGCTGGAACCCAGTGCTGGCTCTGCCATTAGGCAGTATAGGCAAATGCTAGGGGCGCCCCTAGCATTTATTTATTTTTTTAGAGAGTGCCAGCCGGCTGGGAGAGGTTACGTGCAGCTGTGGCTCAACTTTAAATCTCCCAATTGGTTGTTGCTTGTCAGGATATGTGAAGTACAGCCGCGGCTGCCAATTGGGAGGTTTAAAGTTGAGCCGCGGCTGGACGGCGGTGTTGGAGGTGAGTGGGGGCCATGGGGCAAGGGGGGGCGGCGCAGGGCGGGGTGGGGGTGTGGGAAGGGGGGACACCGGGTAGGGGGTTGCTTAGGGTGCCGATAGGGCCAGGGCCACCTCTGCTGGCACCCACCAGAAAACAAGAGATCAGTGATTCACCATGAAACAAGATCCTACCTCTCTTTTGTCTCTAATCCACTAGCTGGTTTACACTAACCTTAGCAATAAGCCATGATTGTGCAGTTTGAATCTCTAGGTGGGCTCATTGAGGCCTCAGCCCACCTAAAGATTCACCTGTGCTTTTGAGGACCAATCTGACATTGCAAACTATGTCCATAGTTAAACTTAAAATCTATAGTATATTATATCTTCAAATTGTTCATAGAGATAAAATAAAATGGACTTTTTTAAAATAGGATTTGGAATGTATACAAATATTATAAATCTAGCTTATACTGTGATTAAAAGCTTAACATAATCAATGATTTATTTTTATGAACTTTGATTTCATGGGGGCTTACCTCCCATTTAAGCAGTATTGTAGTGAATTTTAACAGTATAGTAAACCAAATAAACTTAATTCCCTCAGCAAATGACTTGGGCACCTCCACCTGGAATCATTAGTAGAATCAATAAAGAATGTCTTTATAGTGTTTGACTTTATTGCGCTAGCTTCCACAAATAGACATCTCAGAAGAATGTACAATGTTTTATGGGGTAATTAATTTTTTTTTTTTTTTTTATAAAAGATCTATGCTTTTGTGTGTTTGCATACCAATGTTATATTACACATATTAAGAATGATACAAAGGATGAACTTGAGAAATAACCCTCTAAATTACAAATGAGAGAAAGCTGCTATAATGTGTCCATAACCTGTATAAAGAATACATATTACCCATAATATGCAACCTAGCGATATTGCTAGAATAGCTTCCAAGCTTAGGGCGAGGATGGGCCTGAGATAGGAGTAAGGGAAGAGAGACTGAGTTGAAACACTTTAGCATTTAACCCACTAGGGTGTGAAAGTTTTCCTATTAGCTGCTGGGAGGGAAAAATACATATGGTGAAGCATTTCCCCCAGGTACTGTCCAACTAACTTGGTGAGAAGTCTGCATTGGCTTTTGGTGATTGACAAGGTAGCTGATGTAATAAAGGCAATATATTGTACTAAAGTTAATGCACTATGAAGACTTGTTATTGCCCCAGTGAAAAGGTAATCCCCCAAGGATTCTGGAGGAAGTCTATTACATACTTTCCAGTTTCAAGGCATACCCAGAATACTTCCCTAATGTTATCCCCGTTCTGATTTATCTATGTATAGACTTTGAGACCCATTACTCTTGCTGTTGTGTGAGGTGAGTAAGGTGTGATAGACTGAAATTTTTATGTTGATCAAGAAGGTGTTATGTACCAAACTCATATATTCACAATGTATTGACTAAACCAAGGATTGCCATTACTCAAATGTACACCCATATAAAATACACCCCAGGAAAGTATTTCTTCCAATGAAACACTACAACATAGATCTGAGGATTGGGGATTAAATTAGTTATTCCAGTTTAGAGAGCAGAGCTATAGCACTTCAAGTTAATGGGGGAACAAAGTGACAGGTTTGAATGGAGGCCGGTTGGTTTTGGGGATCTATGGAATGTAAGGGCTAAATTCTGATTGGACAGGGAATGAGAAAAGACTTTGGAACAGGCAATGTTATCTGCATGAGAATCCTGGGTTCACAGTAAGAGCATATTCAACATACTGAACTCTTTTTTTTTTCATTTTACAATTTGGTAAAGTTATTTTTCATTACAACCCATTTATTTGTAGCCTTTCCACCACAAATCTTTACGTTTGCGTTCTTTTATAATTACGTTTGTCCAAATCTGCGCGCCATTCCTGACCTAGCTTTATAAACAACATTAACACCAAAAAGTGAAAATGTTTCAAATTCTTTTATGGTTGCTATATTTTCAGTC
This sequence comes from Pipa parva, assembly GCA_019650415.1. Classification (NCBI taxonomy): domain Eukaryota; kingdom Metazoa; phylum Chordata; class Amphibia; order Anura; family Pipidae; genus Pipa; species Pipa parva. The sequence continues at coordinate 11,978 of WMED01008785.1, read as the reverse complement.
TGCCCTTCCATAAAAATCTCAATTTTATCCAGAAAATATGATATTTGGCTATTTAGCGTTAAAAAATTGGGCTTTAGGGCACACTTTCTGAATATGTAATATCTAAAACACCATAGAAAACAATGGGACTGGGTGAGCTCTGTTTAACAACATGTTTTCTATCAGTAAAGATAAAAACAGACAGAAAGCAATAAAATTCATTAATTTAATTTTAAAGATAACATTTTCACAGTTGCTGTATTTAAATAACTGCCATGCCAATCCAAAGCAAGTAAGGTACGTTCATAAAAATCTCTAGAGTTTCTTCATTTAAAAACACAACATGGTAGCATCTAGATGTGGAAAGCTGGAAGAGACATACCCAAACAGACTTGCAGCTATCATTCAAGATAAAGGTAGTCTTATAAAAGTATTGACTCTGGGGTAGGGATGGGCGAATCGATTCGGACGAAGTGGAATTCGTTGAAAATTTCAGTAAAACTTCGGTTCGGCACGAATCCGAAGTTCATGTTGATTCGGTGGAACGAATTTTATTTTTTAATTAAAATGGCCACATTTTTACACCATACATGGCTGAATTTTATCTGGTGTCCCCACCATCAAGCAGCTATTGAAATCATAACCGGCAAGTATGCGGTTATGATTTAAAACCCAATTATTTCCATAGCGCTACTGCAGTTGAAGTGCTATGGAAATAATTGTATTAACCCTCATAAACCCCAGCTAGCAGGAGTTCCTAGGACCCCCTATACCCACACCCTACCCCAACGCTAGGCGGGGGGAGGATCGTTAAGTGCAACCTGCCCCTCTGCATCCCTGTGGGGTAGGGGGGCCTAAATAAATTAAAAGAAGGGGTCCCTGGGGTCCCTATACCTCCCCCAGAAAAGGAGACCTCAGGAGCGGTGAGTATATAATTGAATACAAAGCCCTTTTAATGTAAATTTTTGATTTTATTAATTGTTTGCTTTTATTTATTTAATTTTTTAACATAATTGCTGTTTGTTTTCAATGATGTTATTTATGCTTATGTGTTTGTTAGTTAAAATGTTAGAGTTAGATTGATAGATTTTTTTCCTTTGTAGATTGTAAGTTTGTTTCTTATTAGATACACAGCATTGCTACAGCAGAAACTGGTGCTGACAACAAAGAAGAAAAGGAGGAACAATCCCGGACGGTCCCGATATTGTCTCAAGTTGCTCCCTCATACCTGCCTTAAGAGCAGTGTGTAGTGATAAGTTTATCTACTATCAAGAACTAGGGAGGGGCAGCTATGGAAAAGTAAGTGATGGACTTCCCAGCTCATTTATAACAAGGGTTATATTAGGAAAGATACAGGCTACAATCTAACTGATTCAGTATTACTTATTGTACCATAATCTTACTGTTCCTCTAAGGGAACTTACATACTGATATTCTTCTATGTAAATGCACTGGACCCTGCCACCAGTTGGCTTATCTCTCCTCTCTGTATGCTGCAGGTTTTTCTGTCAGAAGACAAGACCACCGGAGATGATATGGCAATAAAAATAATAAAGAAGCGCACTCTCATAATGGATGAGGTGGATAGAGATGGCGCTATGGTTGAGCGGAAAGTTGTGGAAGCAGATAACAGCTGTAGATTTTTTATCCAAGGCTATGCCATGTTCCAGACTCAGGTACCAATATTTATTTGTATTAATAAGCTAACTACCAGTGAGTCTACCAATATATGAGACTCTATTGATCCCCGGTAAAATTCCCATCTAGAAATAAAAGTAAAATAAAGATGCCAAGTTTCATATTGTTTTTTTTTTTAAATAAACAGAAAGTAAGGAGCTGTCAGTGAGCCCATTTATATTCTAGTAGGAGTAAATGTAAATTAATCTCTATACAGCCTTTTATTATTCTTATTCAATTAAGATTCACTATAATAGTGTATACTGCAAGTTTTGTTTCCATATTGTAATTTGTTACTGTGTTTGTGTCATTTCTTAAACAGAACTATCTCTATTACGTACTGGAATATGTAGCTGGTGGCACACTGGGGAAATATATGAGGAACAACATGCCCTTGGATACCAGAACCACAGTGTTAGTGCCAAGGAAGTGGGTGGGCAGCGGGTGTAAATATTAGAAGGTGAGGAGCAAGTGTAAATATTGGAATTTATTTTTTATATGAGGCCCTGACATTGCCCAAAAACCCAAAGCTGAGAGTGAGTGGGTGCTTAGTTACAGGAAGAGAGAGCTCAGTCTGTTATGATGTATGATTGGGTCATGTCATGTAGATAATTAACAACTGGGGTAGTATCTACAGTATATGTCTATCCTTAGGGTAATACCTTATAACACTTACTTTAAATGAGGGTGCACTAATTCAGTCTATTAAATCTTGGTTTTCTCTGTCCATCAGCTTTTTTACTGCAGAGATGGTCTGCGGCCTAAAGTAACTCCATAACAAAGGCATTATACATCGATAAGCAGCAATATTTCTCATTTCTTAATCCTTCCCATTGGTTTTCCTCTTGCTCCTATACTTAGTTTGTCCATGGATATTGTCATCTCTCAGTAGGGTGTCAGTATGTAAGTAATATGAACTGTCAGTCACAGATGGGGGTGTGGCTCTCCTGCTCTTATATTGTCACCTCCAGTCAAGCACTCTTCATTTAACATTAACGTATAGTTTATACATAATCTATGTTTATATATTTATCCCAAAACTATTTTTATGCTAATCATAAACCAAATGTGTCTCTTACTCTCTATGGATATGAACTAATCCCTTCTACATTAACTTCGAGTGGAGTCCCAAGTGAGGATAATATTCCTTTTTTCCTAAACATCAACAGTGTCTGTTATATTGGATTTAAAATGGAAATTCACAGGATGACAGGATAGGGAGCTATGTCTTCCTGTTGGGATGATTGCCAGTATCTCACTCATAATGTTAGGCAGGAACTGCTGTGCTGGTAAAGTAGAAGTAGGCAAAATAAATGCTATGAGGGAACAAAGTCTGCGACCACTATGTCACAGTAACACTAAACAAACAAATAAAATGAGATTGAGAATGGAGGATGTTGGGTGGATAATGGAGCCTTTAGCTTCACATGAAGGTAACACAGTTTATCTGTTTACAGGGACATGAAGCATGAATTGCTGGACATTGAAGGACATTGGAGTGGCCCTACAGTACATGGATGGAGACCATAAAACAACAGAATACTGTGGGACTCTGCAGTATGTTGCCCACGAGGTAAGGAAACTAGAATTCCCTTAGTCCCTTCATATTTCATAAAATCTATATTAAAAATCTGCACCAGAACCCACTGAGTAACAACGTCTTTATAACTAATCTTAATAAATGCAACACTATCCTAATACTAAGTAAACATGGTCTATTTTCCTTAATGCAGAGGAATCAAAAACTGTCCCATTCCTGCCTTTGTATTAGACTTGGTTGATCAGGTGCATTGTTTCCTACTGAGTAAATAAGCTGATAAATTGTTTTTTATTCTTTTGCTCTGCCAGATGCATCTTCAGGAGACTTATAATGCTTCTGTTGACTGGTGGACTCTCGGGATTATGATACATGAAATGGCAGTAGGAGTGCACCCATTTTATACTGGGTATTCTGCACTTCTACAGTATTGTGAAGACTTGCAGGACACATTCGTGGACACTGTCATATCCAAGAATCCATAATTCCCAGAGCAACTGGATGAAAAAACTAAGGACTTGGTTAAAGGAGTGTTATGGTCAGTGTAAGGTGCAGGGCTCTGTGAGACTCAAACTACATTAAAAATGTAAAAGCAAAAAAGACATTGGTGTTATTCTCTAAAGTCCAAATTCAACTGTCAAATTCTCAGTGGATTCCCATAACAAATCCGCGACAATTCTCCCATTGTAAAGTCTTGACCGGTACAATTTTTTAAAGTTGCGGTTGTGGCAACATTTTCCTAGTAATTTCACAACATCGACAATATTCTTATTATAAAGACGCGACTGTAGCAATCTATTGCGACTGTCTTTATCTGACGAATTAATACTTTTACGCGACAATTTGGAGTTTAGAGAAAAAAAACCCTGAATGTTGGATTTTGTGTCTATTGTGTCTTTTACTGATTTGTATTGTTTGTCTAAAATGCAGGAAATATTTCCATGATTTCTATCAGCACAAAACAGATTATAGTGGATATTTCATGAGCGTACCTTTTGGAACAGTGCCGTTTCTTTTCTGAATTAAGTTTTTACCTTATAAAAAATATTCCAGGACATTTATTTATTTATTCAGGAAAGCAAAGTTGCAGTATTAATTAGAGAATAGAGAGCAGCATTTGAACTGAACAGAGCTGCAACATACAGAAGTTTCTGTCCTCTGTGTGATTTTCTTGTGGGAGGGAGGAGTGATCAGTTGGCATTTAATGATACCTGGGACTAAACATTCACCATGCAGGGAAAATGAACAAAAATGGGCACATCCTATTGTGTTTTATTTGTGCGCTCGCAGCGGAGGCACTAAAAGCTTTTCATTCTTTCATCAAGACCCAACAGGAAGTGAAAACGATACACAAAACACACATTTTGTGATTTTCTTAAAACTTGCTTAAATATGAATGGCCAAACGTTAAAAAAAACCCATCTGTATAAAAAGAATATACATTGGATTATTATTGTAGGAACTCTATAATAAATATTTGATACATGTAACACACATGCTCTACATTCTATATTTCTGATTAGATAGACCTTGAAATCTTTATTTTTTTTATATCAAAGTTGTTTGTTAAAACCTTGTACTTTATTCAGTGCTCTTATTTCCTTATTCTTAAAGCCTCAATTAATATAATGTATATATTCCCTATATTCCCCTAGATAAGTTTTTCTATATGATACAGATAAGGATGATGCTTATATAAACCATTTCTTATCTTTGATTCATGAGGAATGAAGTAATCTGCATTACATTAATTTCAGCAGTGCCACCTTGAAGTCCCCAGCTGTGATTAGTGCAACTAAGATCTACATTACATTTCAAGCAGCAATCATATTCTGCTTTCCCCACAGCCAGCTCCGCACTGCTCTATTTTTTCTATAAGAAACTGAAATTAATTTAAGTATTCTCACTTTGTGTCGAGTTGTGCTTCAGTACAGTATGTTAGAAATGGAAAATAGTTCTTATAGCACAAAATTGCTTGCTGAGAGTAAAGCAGACTACTGTTCTCTTACAGGCACAGACTGCTACTTCTAATTGAATACGCTTGCATCCAGTGAGAAATAGCCACAGGCATAAAATAAGTGCTCATCTGTACTGGTTTTCTGTATTCTTTTTATAGAATGCATCTTTAAACAAACCACCTACGTATTCAACTTTTCTCTGGCAAAAGATATGAAATTGTACCTTTGATTCTTTTCCAGAAAAGAGAATAAGCAAAACATTTGATGTTTGGTACATATATTTTAGCAGGCATAACTAGTCGAATGGACTAAAGTATGTAGCTTGGCAATATCAATTTACAAAATTAAGGTGAGGGGTTAATTGCATGAAGAATGCTAACACTCAATGAGGGGATTATTCATCAAAGTATGAACTGTTGCTTAGATACGTGAATTCATGACAATTCCCCGTTTTTGCAACTTAGCTTATTTACCAGAGTTCCTTATTTTCTGTAATGGGTTCAAGAGTTTACACCCACCACATATTTATTTCTTGACGTCTATTCACCACAAATGTGACAACACTTCTGGTATCATCATTCTCCTAAGTGCAGATTCATGCATAGGCAGACTGCTGACTTTGCTAGTTGAAAGTGGAGAATTGAGGGGCTTATGACAGGGTTCCTGTTACTTTTTATAGGGACATTTCCCTGGCTTAGAAAATATGGCAACAAAGTGGCAACATGAACAATATATTGTTTATCAAATTGTTAGTATGATGTGTATTTAAAGATGTTGTCCTTTTGTGAAAATATACCAACTTAAGTTGACAATATGCCACTGCTTCTGTTCTGTTCTCCACACACAGAAATTACTATGTGACTGTTAACCACATTGTGCCATAAATATGCAGTATATTCAATAGGTAGAACTATCTGTGCTAGAATATGGAGGACTGACGCAAAATGTGGTCAATCGACTTTGGCAGACAAATTTGCCTTGTAATAAAAATGCCCTAAAACTGCCCATGTTGAAGTATCCAACTCACTCTGTGATTTGATTTTTTGGGCATTTTGAAGCATAGACAAGACAGGAATTTGTAAGTACTATTTTTGAACAGTATAGAAAAAATATATAACGCAGAGAGGGTTAGAAAGACACAGTCCATTTTCCATAGTTTATTTTTGATATATTGCTGTTCCTATTTCTTACGCATCCATAAACAGCACAGTACTGCTCTATATAACTAGAGATACTCAATTTTTCAAATGATTAAAAAGCATTTTTTCTTTCTTTTGCACAGGCCTCTTATCTCAAGCACTGCGCTGATAAGCACACCCAACTGCATTAATAAAATAAATAAAAAAAGAAAGAGGAAGATTTTTTTTTTATAGCTACATTGTCTCCTGCAGTATATGGTTCATATCTTTCCTTTATAAAAATTACTTGTGTAGGAAAATGGAAAATAATAAGTATTTCATTCCCTAAAAGTCTGTATATAAGAGGTTAATCATTTAATATTATGCCAAGGACAATATGTGTGAAATGTTATATGGTGACTCCATCCAGTGGAGTAGATCATTTAATCACTCAGGAAAATGTGGATGAATATGCAATTAATGGGAGGGAACCCAGAGTTAATATAGGCTGCTGTTTTTGGATGGAAGTGGGTCTTTGACTCCAGGGCCTCTTCCAGGAGGGTGGGAGGACCCTGTGCTCAGGAATAGAGCTAGAAGAGCCCAGTAAAGATCACTTCAGAAGTGATAGTTAGCTATAGAAGGGTAGCTTCCCCAAAAAGGAGCTCAGTGGGTGTAGGACACCCAAGTGTCTTGGATGGAAGGTCCTGCACCTAGAGCAGGGTATTAAAGTGATAGGCCCTTATGATGGCTCTTTGCTAGGTTTGGAGATTGCGGTATCCCTAGAGGTAGAAGGACTCAGGCTGGTTTTTTCTCCGATACTCAGCAGAATGCCAATGCCCTGTTTCTGACACTAATTCCTTCTGGTCTGATTTTTGACTTTGAACTTTTCCTTCCCTGTTACTCTTTGTCCTTTTATTTAAATTTGATGGTTTTAGTACCTGATAACCCTTGACCTACTTACACTTCCTAATTAACAGGACTTGGATTAACTTTTCAACAGAAATCCCAGGGACCTAAAAGTGTATTCATTAATACAGAGTTTTGTTGGAATCTTTTTGGCAATGTGGATTTTATGTACTTGTGTAATTGGAAGGGAAAGTTTCTATTTTATGCTTTGAAACAGTTACAGATACTTTTTGTGCTTGTGTGTAGCAATGTATATCTCAGGATGTTGAAATGAAACATGTTTCTACTTCCTTCATAAAAACATTTAGTTACTATTTAGTAACATAATATAGTACTATAATATAATATTTAATTACTCAGAATCTCCACAATACTGGAATTTCCAGGAGAAAATAAGTAAACTTCAACACAATTTGTACAACCTCTCCCATTTTATAGCCAGACCATACTTCAATGCACATTACATCACTTACGGACCTGATAACCTTGCCTAGCTCAGAGTACTTTACTGTATTTGCTGGAAAAATGTGGAATGTCTTTCCACATGAATTTTATCTAGCAAAATATCTTTACTGCAACAGAAAAGGTTGCATAGTTAATTAAAAAAACAAGATTAACTTTAACATCTTTTCATTAAATGTTATACCTTTCTAGCAGAGAAAAATGCCAACCTTCCTTAAGAATTTGGGCAAATTAAAAATGTATTTAAACTCCTAGAAGCTCATAGCAGCAGGAAAATCCTTTGTACAGTGGGGAGCCCCAAATGATGTAATCTCTTCTGGTATTAAAGCTTCCAAAGGTAGTTTTTCCTTCTATATATTAGGATCTATCATTCAAGGCACTAAAAGCAAAACTTAACTTATTTGGGGTTATGAATTGCGTACATAATAGAGCAGATCACAGCTCTTTCTATATTTCATTGCGACTGGATTGGAACAAGGTTCCACTGCTAAGGTAATGTTCCCCTAAAACCTCACCAAGTTCTACCACTTATAACCCACTGGAAATGTGGCAAAAAGTCACCTGAAATAAAGATTTCAAATACTGTGAATATTAAACCAATACCTAAGTAGCATTGTCCTCATTTAATGACCTACTCTCTGCTCTCTTAATGTTACTGCTGGGGGTTTACTTCTTTAGCTACTGTAGAAAGTCTAATGACTTTACAGTAAAAGTAGCTGTTTTAGTTAGTTTATTTGTTTCTTAAAATGATCCCATGTCGGACATTATTTAAAATTTGGCAGAAAGGGCAAAGGTATACAATACCTTTTTTCTCAAACTATATCCAAAAGTGATGCTAGACTTGCTATCTTAAAGTCTTGCTATCACAATGTAGTTTCTATGAAAGGAACATTTTAGCATTGGCATTTTTCAATGAAAGTTAAATAAACACTCTTTGAAGTATAAATTATTTACATATTTTTCAATTTTTGTTTTTATTTTGCAATTTAGGGCCAGTTTGGTACTGAAGTTTCTTCCCTCTTGAAGATTCCCTTTGGAGTCTTATCTTTGACTGACATGATTGGTAATTCCAAACAACCAATCAGAAACTTTAAGCTGTCATCCATTTTTTTTAAATTCTTAAAGATTAACCCAGCCCAAACAATTGTTAAAAAAAGGACTAAATACCTTGGAAAAGGACTGAAACACTGACTTTCTTTTTTCTTTCTCTTATGTCCAGTATCAGCGCGCTATTACTATTAACAGCGAACACCATTAGCTGTAACTATTGTAACTGCCGATGGTACTTCATTAACTGTTAATTTTGACCTTCCAGTGACACCATTATGTCAGTAGAAAAGAATGCTGCATCCATTCGACTAGGAAGTAATACACAGAAGCTGTGTACTGCTACACAGGAGGCACAGTTAATTGCTTTGCTCAAATAAAAGACTAAGTAAATTAGTAAAAAATGTAATTATGCATTTACAACACACATTACTTTTTATTAATTGGGCTGGACTGTTCCTTTAAGATAAATGGTGTATCACTGCATTTTTCATGGTCATTTTATTTGACACACATCATAAACACAGATAATTAAAATATAATGATGTTTTTGAAATATTTAGCACATGTTTATATACCTTATATTTTGGTTATAGTTTGAAGCTATTTTATAAAATTGTACCTAACTGTATCTAATTTTCCTGCTCTAATACTCCATGAATTACTGTAATTCATATAGCCCAACTTGGGTTCTCACAAGCAAGGGATTACATACGAAGATATGCTGCCTTAATTTATCTAATCCCTAAACAATTTCAACCCATGTTGTTGCTTAGCCTTGACACAAAAAAAATGTTGAAATTAAATTTGTCTTATATTTTTGACAACTTATGAATTAAAATGTATTCTTTTTTACAGCTTTACACTAGCCTAAATCTTCCAGATTCAAAGAAACACACAGTCCCCATTACAAATAAGACCTAATAGTACTGTGCCCCATGTAGGTTTAATTATAAATGTATTTATAATTCCTATGTAAGTATACATCCCTTTCTCATAAAATTGTATTCAACACATTCTAGAACTTTCAAATTGGTCATCTTACTACTTTCATTGGTGTGCATGAATAGAAAGAAACCTTTGAAAACTTACCTGGAAATTTTGCTTGATCACAGCAAAAAGAATTCAAACTATATTACTTCTATTAATTTTGATGTTGCTTAAGGCACAAAATCCCTACCTCTATCTTAGTGAACTTTTAAGAGCAAGGAGGTGAATATTGACAAGTACTTTGTAGCCTGCCATTTACAACAAACCATGACATGGGTCCAACCCACATCCTGCTAAATTTGTAGCCATATTGAAAATGACTGTGACTTTCCATATCAGATAAATATTCTTTTCTATCCACATTCCTCAGGGTCATTAATTAAACCATCCATGACTGGCATGTCTTCTCTATCTGACATATATGATATATTCTTAGCTCATTACTACTAGTTGGTCCCCATAGCATGCTTACTTTTAGTTTACAATTTGTCTACACAGTGAATAATAACAATACTGAGTTAGACTGACTGTTGTGATAAAGACAGGGAATCCATTTGGAATTTTACTATTGCAGGAAAGACATGTTTAGCACAAAATTAAGTTTTTTTTTTAAATATCTGTTGTTAAATATTTATACTGTAATTAATATAAATGCATTTATAAAAGTAAATAGAATGAATGTTGTCCAAATTATCAAAGTACAACGGTAGTACAAATGGTAATATATTTACAGAATCAGAGCTATACCTATAAAATTCGCTGGTGAGATTGGTTGAGGTCAGTGTTGCACTAGGGTGCTGGGGTCCTCCAGGAAACAAGAGATCAGGAACCCAATAATCTAAAGATTTTTTTTCTTCCTTCTTCTTTATTCCTCTCTTTACTCTTTAGTCTCTATGATTTAACTGTATGCTAACTTTTTTTTTTTAACTTTGTGCCCTGTAGGGTCAGTCCAATACTGGTGGAAGTTGTCAATATTTGACTTTTGACTATACATAAAGATGGACAGTTTAGTAAGTATTAAAATCAAATTACTTTATTAACCAGGACAGAATTCTTTATGTAGACCACATAATTATTTTTTTCAGCATTGCAGACTAAATACTTTCTTTGCCAGCAGCGACATCCAGCAAAATCATTTTGTTCTGTACAGCAATCTTTTTATTGCAGACAGTTACTTTCTTCCCACAAATGTACATATTCTGCATTTAATTAGATGTATGATTACAGAACATTGATAAAAACCTGACTTTCTTTATCTGTACTAAACCTTAAGGGGCAAATATGCATTTACACAGCTACTGGAAATGCTAGTGGAATTAATTAAATGATGTTAAACCTTGATATCCTAACCTTTTCTATCATATTTCAAATATTTCACTACCATAAAATCATATCTTAAAGGGTTGGCTCCAGAAAATGCGGGACCTAAGGCAAATGTACCATATTGGTGCCCACCTTACTTATTTGAATATATGATTATATATTCAATAAATGTCACTGTTTTTACAAAACATAATGCAAAAAAGAGAAAATTAAGTAAATAAATAAATATAAATGAAAAATTCAGTACAGGGCTTTCAAAGATGGGGCCTTAGGAAGCTGCCTTTATGTCCCTTTTGAAGAGCCAGATAAAGACAGTCACAATAGGCTGCTACTGTCGCAGTCACAACTTTATTAATGGAAAGTAGTCACAATCTTAACTTTAAAAAATTGTCACGACTTTACAATGGGTATTTGCTATGGGAATCCTCTGTTTGAGAATTTGACAGTCGAATTCGCACCTTAGTGAATAACCCCCAGGTCCTTGATATATTTAAATTTAAGTTAAAAGTTTTGGTAGACAACAACTGGTATTAGAAAAGTATAAGGTAATCAGTCAAATAACTATAGGTCACTGACATAGTAATATTGGCCTAGTGTATATCTTTGTGCTGAAATTGGGATTACAGGTACTTTGCATTTTAATACTGTGTTTGTGGAAATGGTAACACTAACCTAGTGGGCACTTAGGGGGGAATTCACGATAGTCCGAAGTGAGGTGCAGCGTGTTCGCCTCACTTCAGACTGACTGATCTGCGCTCGCTGATGTCCTGCACGTGGACATAAGCGAGCGCATTAAAGGGATTCTAGTCTCGGCAAGGCAACTCTTTTGGTCTCGCTAAGACTGGAATCCCTTTAATGCGCTTTTAATGCTTTTAATCCCTTTAATCTCTTTAATCCCCTTAATGCTTTTTTAATGTGGGTGTAAACAATCAAGCCTCACAGGACTCACATACAGTGGGGAAAAAGAGTATTTAGTCAGTC
>WMED01008784.1:0-13361 GCA_019650415.1 Pipa parva | reverse complement strand
TTTTTTTTTTTATTTGCATTGTTACGTAAAAAGGGGGTAGCACAATAAATAGAATAGCTCACTAATGTGGAAACACTACCATTCCTGGACTGTTTTGTGCAAGCCATTATGTTAAAAGAACAAGTGAAAAACAGTGTTTTACTAACACAAAGAATATAAAACCAGCTTGGTTTCCATTAAGGGTCTGAGAGCAACAACTCTATTAAAGGACCATTAAAAGTAGAAAAAGAAAATTGTAATTTAGATTGCCACGGCAGCTATTTCTATGCAAAAAAAAGTCACCTTTAACGCTAAATAATTTCATTTGGATTAACATGTTCAAATCAGCACCATATTCTTTTCAAAAGTTGAATTCATGAATTTTATTAGTTCCATCTTGCCTGCATGGGAGAATGTCACTTTTGTCGTGAGAAAACAGCAATACACCTGCATGGTTAGGCCTCAGCTCAGTTTGATAAATATAAATGTCTTTTCAGCTTTTGCCCTACGACTATTGCAGTAACATTACTAATGACTTGCAATATCTGTAAATAAATGCATCTTGCACATGTCATCTTCCTGCATAAAGAAACAGATGTTTTTGAACTATAATATTTACTGCAGGTTAGTTAGTGTATTTAAATAACCATCTCTAAAGACAAGCACAAAGTTTTACAAGATAATTTTTCTTCTGTCCTTTTATATATTTTCCTACACCTGCTTATAGAAAATAGAGGTACAAAAATTAAACCCAGGCAACAGTGTTTAACCACTGAACCAGTGCATGGACACGTAGGCGTGAAGTGCTAGTAATTTAAATTGTACACACAACATAAAATTCATCTTGTGAATAGCTACCAGAATTTGCAGAGCTTCTCGTTGAAAGGTTGGGAGAGATTGTATCCTGTTATTGATTTTGGTTATGCGCAGTTCAGTTAAGTCTGCACACACTCCCTTGCTGATGTCACACTAGTCAAGACAGATTTATGAATAACTTGTTATTTTTATGATTGAGAACACTCTACGGTAATTGGCAGAGCTATTTTTTGAAGTTAACTATGCTGTCTGTATACAGAATTCGTAAAGCACAGTTGTGCTATCTGACACAATATAGAAATAAGTGATTTTTTCAAACATTTTGTGAGAAGATAAACTGCTTTTATATACTCTTTGGAATCGATTACTAAAATGTTACTAGTACTTTCTTGCTTTACTAATACCAATTACACTAAATCTAATACTTTACTAGTAAGAAATACTTTTCTTAAAATGCTGAGAGCATAGGACCTACTGTCATTCTTTGAACAATTGGTGGCATTTTATAAGTTAAAACATAGTTTATTGATTAAATTGAAATGTAAAGATGTCTACTTATTTAAAACACTAGGGGCAAACTTTATTAGTTTTTTTTTTTTTTTCAATCTTGATTTTATTTTTTATATTTTTCGATAGAAAGGTAGCCATAATTTACATTAGTAGTATGGCTACCTTTCTATTGAAAAAACTCGCACAGTAATCTCACGGGAACGCAACATAGAATCTTGCGCAATAAACTCCAGATAGACAGAGCGGTCTTTCCGACTTTAATAAATTTCGCCCCTAGGTTTGGGCCATGTTTCTTTTCATTAACAGATGTGTAATCACATGTAATTCTACTTACAGAGGAGAAGAATAACAACAAAAAGTTTGATGTATCCTTGTCTCCAGAAGCAACATGCCTAGTGAAGGATCAGGCAGAAATGTAAGTATAGATTCTAAAATTGATGACTCTGTGTATAGATTGTCTGCTCTGTATGGATGTTTGAGATCTATTTCAACTAGAAAAAAAGTAGCAGTTTTAAAATGCTTTATGTAAGGTAGTTAAGAATATGGGGTCATCAATTTGCGTGTATTGGATTTTTTTGAAGCCCTTCCCCATATCTGTCTCCCTTTTATATTTTGCTCTGTCTATTTTAGTAAGCTGAGTTTTCTCTTATGGGTTACAACTATGCATTTTTTATGTCATAGCCTTTGTGACTTAGGGGGTTATTCACTAAGGTGTAAATCCGCTACAATTTCCACATTGCAAAGTCGCGACAATTTTTTAAAGTTAAGATTGCGACAAAATTCTCATTATAAAGACACGACTGCGACAGTAGCAGCCTATTGCGACTATCTTTATCTGGTGAATTGGCAACTATATGCAACAATTCGGACTTTAGTGAATAAACCCCTTAATCTGTTATCTAGTTGATTTATTGTGCATTTAAAATGTTGTTTTTTTGTTTTTTTTTGTTTTGTTTTTTTAAATAGGTATTATGAAGCTTTTCCACCACTCTCCGAGAAACCGGTTTGCCTGCAAGAAATTATGACTGTTTGGAACAAATCTAAAATTGGCTCTTCTTCTAGCTCTTCCTCATCTTCTACAGCCCCACAAACAAGCACTGAAACTCCATCGCCAAAGGATTGCAGTAGTGAAAATGAAACCATAATCGTCGGTAAAAATAATGGAGCTTCAAACACTGTACAGGGAAGAAATCAAAGAAAATACAAGAATGAAAAAGAGAACAAGTTCAGTAATGGCGCAACTGAAGATAAAGTTGGTTCTTGTAAAAGTGTAAGGCACAAATTTAGTGGGAAAAATCGTCCTCGATCCTGGTCATCTGGCTCGAGTGAAGCTGGCTCAAGTTCAAGTGGTCATCGAGGTGAACTGAAGACAAGACTTGTTAAAGTAAGGCATAAAGTTCGTGAAGTTCGTAATAAAAAGGGTAAAAGTGGACATAGGATTCCTACAAAATACTTGGAGAAAGTTGAACGGAAGAGTGCTACAGAAGGTAATAATGGTGCAGGTACTGTCAAACTACTTTGTAAGCGGGTAAAACGACAGGTAAAAGAACCTGCGTGGAAGGAAGTTGAAAATGAAGGCACGAACAACTTAACAGAGAGAAAAAGTGAAGAAGAATTCAGAGAGGAGCCTTTGTGGTATACTGAACCCATAACAGAATACTTTGTTCCTCTTAATAGTAAAAGCAAGCTGGAGACTACATATCGGAAAAGTCGGCATAATTGTTATAATTCGTCTGAAGATATTGAGGAACTGTCTGAGCTTGTACATGGTCTACATTTAAGTAACCACAATATCCATGAAAATTACCTCACAGCGGGTACTTTTATTGAGGGTCACTTTGTAGAAATGCCTGCAGTTGTAAATGAGACAAGCGACCATACTGGGACCTCGAGCTGTTCTCTTTTTGAGGACAATTATTTGGATGATGTTCATCCTTTAGAACTCACACACTTCTATGAAGTGGAAATTGATCAATCCATGTTGGATCCAGGTGCCTCAGAAGACTTGCAAGGAGAAAGTCGGATCTTAAATATGATTCGACAGAAAAGTAAAACGAAAGGTGACTTTGAGGCTGAAACTTGCAGAGTGTTGGATGAAAAGAGTTTGCAAGGGGAAAGTGCAATATGGTCAGAATCAACCAGTTCTTTTGGTGCTGATGGTTCCTTCGATCACCGTAATTTAGCTCAGTTTTGGGAGTCCTGTTCTCCTTCAAGTTCTGCTGATGCAGATGGGGAAAGTTTAGGTGGTGACTCCCCAAAACCATTTTCCCCTTTTCTAGACAGCACAAAGCTTAGTACCCATTTGCATGCAGGCAATCAAGATTTATTTTTTGATGTTAGCAACTCCTATTTTTCAGGGTTTGAAGTGCAATGCAGTAATTCGGTGTTTTCTCTGCCGAGGGAGAGGGTGTCAAATGAAAAAGTTATGCCTGAGTCTTGTTCCAGCATGAATGGGTTAGGCAAAACGCAATCTCGATTACTAATATGGACCAAAAATAGTGCCTTTGAGGAAAATGAGCAATGCTCAAATATTTCAACTCGAACCTGTAGTCCATGGTCACACTCAGAAGAAACACGATCAGATAATGAAACCTTTAACAATAATTTGGAAGAACCTATCCATTCAAATACTGAAGAATTAAATTATTTAGTTTCAAGAGTGACATTAAATTTCCAAGATGATGTTTCTTCTTGCATAAAAATAATTAGTTCATTTCAGCAAAACAAATCTTTAGAATATGAGTCTCTGTTGGCCATTAACAAAAAGTCAAAATTGGAGTCTGTTTGTGGAATTCCGCTTGAGCAGGAAACTCTTGAAATATCTGACACTAGTGATAGTGGTAACGTAGGTAGCCAATGTGAACGTGGGTACAGTTCAGAGGTCATTAAAGACATTTGGACAAGTATGACAGAGAGGAATTGTGAAATAGAAGATGCACTTTTTCCTGTTGATCTAAGTGCTTACAGTTGTCAGGAAATAAACTCTACAGATGAACCTTTACAGAAACCAAGTAAAGCTGTTCAAAGATCAGAGTATCATCTTTGGGAAGGTCAAAAAGACCCGCTGGAAAAAATAACTTTTCTCAAATGTGAGTCAGAGGTAGATGGTGGAGATTATACTACTCCATCCAAACCCTGGGATGTTAACAATGTTAAGGAAAACTCTTTTATCCTTGGAGGAGTATATGGAGAGTTCAAAGCCTTCAATGGAGATGATGAATGGGCTGCGCTTCCAAGCAGTCAGGTGAAAGAGGACTTATTGGAATGTGCAGCTTCAGAGGTTGTTACAATAGCTGGTACTGATGTTTTTACGACTTCTGGAAATGGTTTTGCTCCTGGCAATAGACCATTGTGGAAGCCAATTGTTTCATTTGATGGAAATGAACAATTGAGAATTGGCGAAAATGACTTAAATAAAGGGTTTTCTTTCATTCTTAATGAAAACCTGATTGAAACATGTGGAAACTTAAAAGTAGAGGAGCCTGGCATGGGTTATTCATTCTCCTCTTTTGAACTGAACAATCGTTTTTCACAGGTTCTTCGTGTTGAATGCTCATTTGAACCTGGTGTTTTTTCTGCCTGTAGCCCTAATTTTAAAACAAAATCTTTTTGTTTGGATTCAGATAGTGAAATGGGCAATTCTAGGGTTTGTGGCATTGACAGAACGCAGTACCGTTCCATAAGAATTTCTCCACGGACACACTTTCGCCCAATACCTGCATCAGACTTGTCTCCTGGTGGCGGAAGTGAGTCAGATTTTGAATCTGATAAGGATGAGGCAGCCTTACCTACTGCTACAGGAGGAGAAGTCTTTGATGATCCTCAGGATGATCTTAAGCCTTTGGAAGAGGATGCTGAGAATGAATGCCATTTTTATGGAAAGTCTGAGCTTGAGTCTGGGAAATTTCTCCCTAGTCTGAAGAAGTCTGGCATGGAAAAGAGTGCACAGACTTCCTTGGATGGCCAAGAGGAATCTCTTAGCGCGTTGCCATCAGATAAACAAAACAATTTAGACTTCAGGATCATTGAATCATTGGAAAGCGATGTTATGGAGCACTCCAAAATAAATTGCAAAATGTTGGAGTTAAATAACAAAGAAGATGGAGGAAGCAAATCCCAGGTGGATTGTAACCCTGTGTCTGCTGAAGAACTGGAAGAGGTTTGTCCTGTTTTTACATATATCTTTGCTATTTATGTGATTTTTTTTTTTTCCTTTGGAATGTTGTTCTTGCACCAAATCCTGTGCAGACAGATTCAAAATGTAATTAGGGATTCCTGAAGGCAGGACTAAAACCCAGACATTTAGTATGTTAACTACTGGAGTCTACAAATAGGGGTTCTTTTAGTCACTGAACTTAGGCTTTGCTTTTTTTTTGGTTTGTTTTTTTTCTTGTTTTAGTGCCTTTGTAAGATGAGTGTTCTATGAATTTTGCAGTTTCTTTTTTTTATGATTTTATGAGTTAACCTTTTTGGGTTTTAACGTTTTGGGGGACTGTAGGAACCAAGCAGGGTGTTTTTTTTTTTTTGTTTTGTTTTTTTAAGGCTTGGGGTGACTTGGGAGATGTTTTACAAATTTTAACCCCTTTAACCTGCTCATCTAGTTATGTTTAATCGTTAACTGTTTGCCTAACCAGTGAAACTACTATTAGGGGCTGCATTTTAAAATAATAATAATAAATAACTTTAATAACTAAGAAGTAGTTATTTACACATTAGATGAATTGTGTGGTAGAGTTCACTTTAACCTTATTTCCTTCAGTATCCATCTCCGAGTATTGATCTTCATGGAGTTAATCCTGTCAAAGAAAAGCAATACTGGTGGCAAAAAGCGCTGTATTCGCCATTAATATCTGGATCCTGCTGTGAAAGTAAGAATTCCCTTGCCCCCTTGTATTTAATTCTTGGGTAATTTTAGTAAAATTACAAAAAAAAATGAATCATTGACGTATTGAAATTGGACACAAACCTAAAACCAGAGCTGTATATGAATGTTAATCAGTGGTGTCCACAACAGTTTGAATTTCATTAATCAAATGAGAGGAGCTGTCCAGTCTCCATCAGTTATATCCCCGTTTATTTGTTATTTTCAATGTTAAATAGGTTTTAATTTTATTTACTTATCTTTTTGTGGTTTTGAAGGTATATTCACATTTTTACAGAAGTCTCTTCTCTCTGACCTACCTTTATTCATCTGAACGCCTTGGAGTTGTGAGTTAGTGACTTGATCAGCAGGCTTGAGAATTCAGAAAGATTCTAAGCTGAATTTCTCAAGGCAAGAAAGAAGCAACTTCTGTAAGAAAGAGGCTGTGAATTGGAAAAGGTGGAAATAAATAAAATATATTACAAAAGCATTATTAATGGCAAAAAAGCAAATAATTGGTTACTGAACTGTTTGTTTTGACAATAAAATCCAAGTGTAATGGGGTGTTTAAATATGTTCTCACGGATGTTTTCATACTAAAGGTTCTTGCACAACAAGAAGTGTAGAAAATACAAATGAAAGCGAATTGTCTACAGCGGGATGGCAATCTCAAGAGCTAGAGAAGGTATTTATGCTTTTCTGTTTTTGTTTCTTGTTAAAGCCTCTATCATAAAGATAAAATGTTTTACTTTGTGTAATGTTTAGTAGATTGACACCAATTTAAAAAAAAACTGGTTTTTGGGTCTTTTTTTTTCTTTCCATATCTAGCTTTTAAAATTTGTTTTATGCACACTAGATTCTCCTTCCCACAGGCCGATGTCCCACAACACAGATTCTGCCTTATGTTTAAAGGAGTAGTAAAGCCAGAAATGAAATTAATACATTGTAAAATGTACCTGGCACTAGGTGGGAAGTGCTAACTTTCATAGAGAACTGAGTAGGCATTCTGAATTTCAGACAGTTTCACACATGAAGATGCTTTCTCACTCCTCCTCCTGACCAGCATCAGTGGTTCAGAGTGGCGTCAATATAATCCCACCTACTCCAGGCGTTCGCAGTGATGATTTTACTGCTCAGATTTCAGTGAGTGCTTGGTACTTTCGGTGAAATCGGCACTTCCCACCTAGTGCCAGGTACATTTTATAATGTATTGATTTTATTTTTGGCTTTATTTCTTTAAACTGATTCATTTTTTCCATTTGTAAAATCGGACATTTTTTTTCAAAGCTCCACCTCCCAGTACCTGGACATATGGAGAGAACAAATACAGTGGAGGAGGTTTTATTCTCGTTTAAACATGCTTGCTTTAATATTTTTTTTTGTGTCTTTAACAAAAAAAACTCTTGCACTTCTTTGAGCAAACACTGATTCAAGCCATACCCCAATTTCTCCCTGCTTTGGAGTATCCTCCAGCAGTTAGCATACCCTTTTATATTTTGAATAGAGTTTAAAAGAGGCCCGGATGCCTTTCTTGAGTGTAGAAAGAGGTGGTTTCTTGATCCAGGGAATTATTCTGATTCCCATATTTGTAGTAGGGAGATTTTTTTTTTTTTCTTTCTTCCTAATATGAGGATAATTGACTTTTTGCCTTGAGGGTTATCACCTTCTTATGGACCAACATTGCAAGATTATCTGATGAATGTGAGGGAGTTGTTTTTGTCTAAGAAACTATGTAATAATGAGTAAGGCAAGGTACTTTAACCAGAGCAAATTCAGATTTTTGACTTGTAAAACTAATTTCCCCTCCTCAAACAGTATACGCTGCTCATTATTTGTAGCCTAAATCTTCCTTCAGAATTGAAGTACTTGTTGTTCTCAGATTTCATATAACTTTGTTTGCAGCAAGTTGAGTCCCTATACCATACAGAATTACAAAGAGGTATAGTAGGTTATGCATGCCCCTAATTTGATATGCCTCTGTTAATGAAAGCAATTTGTACACTTTTACTTGAAAGAAAAAAATAAACAATTGACTTCCTTGTCAAAGTAGTTCAGTGATCATTGACCTGAATGAACATCAAGCATGATGCTAACTTGAATAAGTGTTTTCAAAGGCATGAAAATACAAGGTAGAGTTTTAGTAGCTTGCTACTGCTGTCTTGCAAAGCATTTGGTTTTTCCTTTGAAAATTAGATTCTGGGTGTATTGAGTGGACTAAGTGTACGTACAGTTTGGCTGTAGGTAATATGTTAAATGGAGACCTGTGTGTTTTAGCTTTTGACGCTTGTGTCTTGTTTCAGACTTCTGCATGTAACAATGCCAAAGTTGTCATTGGGTATGGTGGAACAAAACCCAATGGCTTCAGGAAGATGATCTACTCCAGTAATAGCTCAAGTTCTGACACTGCTTCGGATGGAGGACATGAGTGGGCTGACATTTGTAGAGAAGAGCTTTTCTCTCGCACTCAGTTGTGAACGATCATGTAGCTGTATTTTTTTTTTTTCTGAAATGAAGAAATATTCTTCTCTTGTCTTTACAGCTAAAGTGCAAGTCTGTTTTAGTTATCATCTCAGACCCTTTGAACTCTTTCTTTACCTTTTAGTGTCAGCATCTGCCGTTAGGGCCTCTGCTCCCTTTTTTTATTCTTGTGGTTTTTTTTTCTTCCTTTCATATCTCCCTCTTCAGGCCTAAATTTTGCCTAGTAGAGTTTAGAGATTAGGCTGTGTTGTAAGATGAAGAATGAATGTGCATGTGCTTGTTTGTTGAATCACTGCTTTGTAGAATCCTAAACACTTACCCTGGTTATCCTTTTTAGCTGTTACCTAGAATTTCCATCACAAATTTGTAGAACCTACATCTACTGCTCAGAGACTTGGGCATTTGGAATATTTTTCTGATATACTTTCAAAACAAAAACTGCATAACACTGTAATCAGTCAGTGCCTTTCTGAATGCGGGAGACTAGCATGTATGACTTGCCCAGTCTTCAATGGAAAAAAAAATATATATATATATCTATAGGTAACTACAGTAGAAGCAATGATATTGTGCTTTAGAGACTTAAAGAATACTGTGTTTTCTATCCAGTTATATTTTGTGCCCCAGCTATAGGTGGATAATTTAGTTTGATGCTGATGGCAAAAGTCAAGGATTTAGTAAATTGTGGTTGTCTGCATAAGAGGGACACTCTTCTACAATGTCATTTTCTCCCTTAAAATATTTTTTTTTCCTGTATCTAAATGTTACCATTGTTATAACTAGTAAAACAAATATTAGTCTGTTGCCGCTTGTATGTGCAATAGTAGAGATGAAATAACACCACTCACTAGCCATATCTCAAAGGAGTGTATCATATCATGCAGACCTCCACACCAGCCTCCAACATCCATCTTAATAAAATAGTTGATGGATTAATATATCTTTTTGTTTAGATTTTGTGCCAACACTTGTCCTGGTAAATGTAAGGTTCCAGTGTGGGCATTCAGGCCTGGAATATTTACTTTAAATCCTGTGGCTGCTGCAATTGGTACCTTGTAGTGTTGTTGGTGTTCCTAGTTAGTCTAATATCATTTTGTGTTTGGAAGAATGTAATGGGCAAGTGCGTGTGTGGCACTCGGTATTCTCCTAGCATACGTGTGGATGATCTGAATTTTTTTTTTCTGTTTGAACATTAGTAATTCAGCACAGCATCAAAAGTGCAACTATACAAAACTAGCAAACTCTGTGTGCTTACAACACTTTTATGCAAAATGTTCAAGCACATAAAGAGCAATATCTTAAAAATAAAAAATACCAAACAAAAAAAAAAAACTATAAAAGCATGCTTAGAACACCAGGAAATGCAAAAAGTTTAATATTGCTTTGGAATAATAGTGTCCTTTTTTTAAGGCAATACAAGTTGTGGTAAAATATATTTAAGATTTGAGTTCAAGGTAGTGTTGCTAAAGGTTTATAACTTGAACTTTTTCATTTTTGTTTATCTTATTTCAATGTTTTAGCGGTGGGCATCCAGATTCGTTTAAACATGTCACAGAAGTGACATTTAAAGTTTCATTCAGTTTAGCTGTGGGGGGATAGCAAGAGTATTTTCTTGTCCTGTTACTATAAAACAAATCACACACTATGGGTTTTATTTTTTCAATTTGTCATCTGAAAATAAATGTTCTAAATGCCCAAAATCTAAAGAATTGGTTTGGGGGGGAATATTGATAACCCCACTCCAGTGTGACCTATAAATGCGTTTCCCCTTATCTTTGGATGACACCATTTGTTTCACTAGTTTGTATGGAATTACTGTCCATTCAAATAGGTTTTTGTTTTTTTAATTCACATTTCTGGAGCTTCCTGCAAGGGTTTTTAAAATCCTGCACTGAATAAAGTTGATATTGAATCCTAGTCCTTTTGTTGTAAGGTGCAACTTTATTGCACCTGAGACGGAAGTTCACTACATTCATTTGTGAGTCCCCGTGTACCACTTTTACATAGTGTTTCCTGTAACATTACTAAAATGTGTGCATAGTGCAGGCCCTGTTTCTTAATGCCGCTCTTGCACAGCATTATAACCTTTCAGCAGTGCAGTGTTTCAACAGCAACAGGTGGATGATAAACACATTGAGTGCTTGGCAATTATTAGAAATCATTTATTCTATAGCCAGATGCTCACAATTATTGAGCAGGAGTTGACAATTTTTCCTTTTTAAACAGATGTATTTATTTATGGTTGGCAAAACGCTGAACGCTCAGTGGTATGAAGCGCATTGCATTTCCACTGCACTGAATCTGATTTTCATTCCTACGCTGAAATTCTGTTTAAAAACATTTTTTTTTTTCTTCCCTTCCCCCCCCCCCCCCCCTTTTTTTTTTTTTTTGCCTCCCCTTCTCCTGTTGTGGTTGTATTGTTCTAATTCATGTACACCAGAGTAACTGATTTTGTTTTCTTGTGAACTTATTTAACACCAAATAAAAATGTTAAAATCCCAAACCAGTCTTCATTATGTTTATTTTAGTTTGTTCCCAAGTTATATGTGGAAGCACAATCTTGCAGTGTATGTATTAATGGACTAATAACATAAAAAAATGTTTTCCATTTAGAGTGACATGGAACTTATCCAAATGCAGCACCAATATAAAGGTGACCTTTGAAGTTGACTTCATGCATTTTATTCCTTTCTGTGTTTATCTTTAATGATGTGCATATTGAGGAAGTGTGAAGTCCAATTTTTAAAGCTAAATATTATACTTTAGACAAAATTTAGAACTCTTGGCAGAACAGATTGAATATACATGCGTTTGAGACAGTTGCATTTTTTTGGTATTACTGTCCTTTAAAAATACCTCAGACGTGAAGGCCAATGACAGATGGAAATTTTATTGAAAACATGTTACCACTGTAATGTTTAAAGACTGCTGCATTGTGTAGTATACAAACTGTAAGAAAGAGGAGTACTGTAGTATTAGGACGCTTTGGACAGACTAATGGTTAATTGTATAAGATAAGCTTTTGGGAGATAGTCTCCCTTCTTCAGGTCAAAGCAAGTACTTACTTTGCCCTGAAGAAGGGAGAATATTTCTCAAAAGCTTGTCTTACACAATTAACTGTTGCAGGAGTATATAAAGGGGATATATGGGAGGGCCTTTTATTTTTAAGAAGATAAAAATAAGCACATGGAATGATTGATTTACATTGGCATGGCAAATAGGTGTGTCCTTCAGAGAGACAATTTATGTTAATATGAAGACCTGGATTTTCGTTCAGGTTATCTACTAGGGAGGCTAGATAACCTGATCATCTGCATATAGCACAATTTTTACTGGTATTTCAGGATTCATGCCAATCCCTACAATTTTTTGGCACTGTCTAAGCATGTAATGGGTTCTATAGCTAAGACAAAAATAATGGGTAATAGGGGGCAGCCCTGTCTAGTGCCTCTATAAAGGACAAATGGTTTTAGAGTTATCTGTAACTGCACTGCAGGGGATGTATACAGCAGCTGTAATAATTTGATGAAATTGGGTCAAAAGTTATAAGCTGTAACCACAGCCACTCTGCAGAGTCTCAAAGGCCAAATATTGAGAGAGAACAAACTCTTGGGTGTTGTCCCTCTTGACAATGTGTAGGGACAATCTGTTAACATTAATATCCCTAGTAGTATTTGTTTGGCATAAAGCCCATATGGTCTGGGTGAATTGGGCTCAAGATTTTCTTGCTGAATCTAATCACCATTACCTTAGCCAAAGTTTTAATATCTCCATTTAGGAGTGAGATAGGGAGGTATAACTCAGAGATTAGGATCATTACTAGTGTTGTGCATGAATACAATGAAGAAGAGACCAAAGTAGTCTCAGCTTGTATTTACCATCTATTCAGTTAGCCAATAAAGGTGTTATAAGAACAAGATAAAGTGGAATGTGCACACTGCAGTTTTATGTAGGTGCAAAGGGGATAAAAAGTCTAGCACGCTACTGAAATGTGGAAAAAAAAATTGTGCAAAGTATTTATTATAACAAAGTGCAACACTCCAAAAAACATTAAAAACGAGTTAAAAGGATAATAATCCTATAAGGTCCACTACATGATGATTCAACTGTTATTGGCCTCATCCGAGGGAATGATGTTACATCATACTTGGATGAGGTTCAAAATCTTATTTTCTGGTGCCGCACTAATTCTTTCCCTAAATACCAAAAAAACTAAGGAACTGATTGATTTCAGGAAAAAGGACCACACCATCCCCCTGTCCTGAGAAACAACACTGTTGTGGATAGGATCGACAGCTTTAAATTCCTGGGAGTACACCTATCCAGTAATCTAACTTGGTCCCTAAACTCCTCGAAATCATTAAATAAAGCCCATCAAAGGCTCTATTTTCTCAGGCATCTCAGAAGAGAGCTAGAGTCTCTACAAGGATTTTAGTAGACTTCTATAGAAGCTCTATAGAAAGTGTTATATCTTACTGTATCATTGCATGGTTTGGGAACTGCAACTCCTCTGACAGGAAAGCTCTTCAAAGGGTGGTTAAACTAGCCCAACGAACCATCGGTATCAAACTACCATCCATTGAGGAAATCTATGTCAGTTGTCTGTCCAGAAACATGAACAACACCCAAACCACGGACTTTACTCACTCCTTCCATTAGGCAAACGGTACAGATGTCTAAAGTCCCGCACAGTCAGACTAAGGAAGAGTTTCTTCCA
>WMED01008783.1:0-16701 GCA_019650415.1 Pipa parva | reverse complement strand
CACTGCACCTTCCCACACTGCTGCTCCCACAACCCCCCTCCCACACTGTGCTGAAAGAAGGGTAAGAAGGAGGAGGGTGCTATCTTATTGCTCGCCCCCCTCCTTTTCCCTGTTCCTACCTACCTCCACTGTGACCTGGCTCTGTCTTCTGTAGAGCTGAACACTACAGCAATCCACTCCCCAGCAATGATTCAACTTCCTGCTGATTAGTGGGGGCAGGAATGCTGTAGCTCTTACCTCTACAGCAGACAGAGCCGGGCCACGGAGGAGGTATGTATGGACAGGGAAAAGGGGAGGGGGGAGTGAGCACCAAGCACCCCCTTCCTGCAGCGCCCTAGGCGGTCGCCTACCCCTAGCCCCAGCCCTGAATGACAGCTAACTTTTTAAAGAGTAAGCATGGTTTTCTTCAATTAGCAATCTTCCAGGGACAGTAAGGAATGAAGCAGAAAGTAGTGATTGTATAAAAGCAGGCAGGCTAATTGGAAAATATGGAGGAAATTACTTAAAAAGTAAATGAGATGTTGCAGCAAACTTTTGTCTGTTATGTAAACAAACCACCATTCTGTCTATTGTTTTCTATAGAACTTTAGATAATATGTACTTATGAAGTGCTCCAGAAAGCCATGTTTAATAAAAGTTGGCCATCCAACCAGCAATAGCTGGGGGAGCTTCTTTCCAATAGTTTTTTACAATTTTAATAATTGATCTCAAACAAGCTTTTTTTTTTTTAGTTACTTTATAACATGCTGTTAATTGTTAAGGTTCCTTCTGTTAATTGTTAAGATTCCTACTGTTAACTTCTGAGTTATTTATATTCTTGTGATTTACCTTCATATTGGCTAACCTTTACACAGAGATTAAAGTTTAAAGAGAAAATTTAGCAGTCACTTCTTTGGTTTCCATACAAATGATGTGTTAACAGTTCCAGTTAAAAGATAACTAAATGCAATTCAAAATACATAAGTCAGTAAAACAAAACATTTTTATCCAGATTTTATTGCTCTTCTTTAAGAGTAATCAAATACGTAATTTATTATATCTGCAATGTTTATTGTAATTTGGTTTGCCAAGCCTAAAATTTTGGGTAATGACTCTAAACTTTCTACAATGTCATGCTCAAGACAGATAACGCTAGTTTTAGTCCAGACCTTATCTATGTTCTTTGGGAAGGAAATTTGCTGATCATCAACAGAGTAACAGAGATAACTGTAACCCATTACCATAAGAAGTGTATATTTTAGAGAAACATATCTTGATTAAATAACTTATTTCATTTCTCAGTGTCTGAGCATTCTTTAGAAATCTCTTGCTGTCACTGTTTCATACTCTGCAGGGCAGAGACTTTTTAATGCTATGCACAGATGGCAGGTGAGCTATGTGTGAGCAGTGGTGGCAAGTGTACAATTCCCTAATTAGTAGTAAACTAGAGCATACTGTGCAATGCACTGCAAACAACTGATTCACTCTCACTTGCTGTTTTGTTAATTTGACATAAAGTCACAACCATGAAAACATTTATGAAACTGCAGGGACTTTACCAAACTCACAGGATGGGCATGTGGACTATATCATTGTCTTTTCTCATTTAATTCCCAAGAAACTGGTAATACATAAAGCCATAGCATTTTTTTTTCAAACTCTGTTTATTTATTTATATTCTTTAAGAACAACATAGATAACATACATATTTAAGTATTCTTTACAATGCTTCATATTGTTTGCATTATTTTTGAACAATAAAATCAAACTTTGAACAATAAACTTTGTGATTATTTTTTTTTCTTACCTACTACTCAGCTGTATCTCTTACTTTGGATCAATTGTGGATTCAAGGCAGATTTAGTATGTGCAATGTCCTATAGTACATTAGAACCTTAAACATTTTTAAACAGTTCAATAAAGGAAGCTGATAACCATCGGAACAAGGGAGCAATCCTAGATATTATAATAATTCTACCCTCCCCCTAAGTTGTCTCATTAGATCACTCATCTTTCAGCCATGGTTCCCATATCTGCATGAATTTTTTGAGTTGTCTCTTAGTGGGTATATATAATATTATGATTGGAATAACAGTATCAATTTACCGTTGCCATGCTTCTAGTGTTGGGGCTTGTGTGGCTTTCCAGTTTATGGCAATAAGTCTTTTTGCAGCTAAAAATACATTTACTAGGAATGTTCGTGTTGCCCCTTTATTTCATCAACCCTGTTTGATAGTGTGATTTCAGGGTCAAGTGGTATATACTGTAAGTAGATAGTGTTTGTGTTATTTTTCTTCCAGAATTCTGTTATTTGTGGACGTTCCCATACCATGGGTATAAAATAAGCTGGGGCATGACTACATCTAGGGCACTCAGGTATATTTTGTGAGATTGTATGCAGTCTGTGCAGTGTTAAATAAGGTTGATGTAGGTATCTAAACTGAATAAGTTTGCCAGGTACAGATATTAAATTAAAACTTGTATTAGTCAGTATATCGTCCCATTTTTCTTCTGTTCGGTCCGATATAATTGTGGACCATTTCTCTTTTAGGGGGTAACTCAGAAAAGATGGAAGTACCCTTGCTAAGCTTCTCATCACTTCGTCGAGTCAGGTACGTGCTCATTGGTCTCCTGCAAGCGGAGATCAGCGAACGCTTTAAAGGTACTTCGGCGAGGCGACGCGAGTGGTCACGGGTGAGCCGAAGTACCTTTAAAACAGCGGTTCTCAACCTGTGGGTCGCGACCCCAGTGGGGGTCGCAAGGCCGTCCCACTGGGGTCGAGAACCGCTCTGATACCCGGAAGTGCCCGCAGGAACCCTTCTTATAAGGAGTGACATCGGGCGCAAACGTCACCACGTGACGCGCGTACGTAATGATGTTTTGGCCAAACGTCACCACGTGACGCGCGTACGTAATGATGTTTCGGCCGAACGTCACCACGTGACGCGCGTACATGATGACGTTCGGCCAAAACGTCATCACGCGCGGCGCCGTGATGTCAGCGCCGGGGGTCGCCGGCCGAAGAAGGTTGAGAACCGCTGCTTTAAAGCATTCGCTGATCTACGTTTGCAGGAGACCAGTGAGCGCATACCCGTATCAGCGAAGTGATGAGAAGCTTCGCAAGGGTACTACAATCTTTCCAATTAAAATATAGTGACTACTTTAGACCATCATCTTTACTGGGGCCAACCTCCCTAAGTCTTACTTGCCTGTGTTGCTATATGTGCACAGAGATGTAAATATAATAGATAAAACTGTAATGAGTTAAAAGCATGTAGTTTATTGACACAGTGGTAGAACACAATTTTGCAGAGGGAGTATCACCATTACTGGGCCTTTATGTATAAATAATATACTGGAATCACACACTATAGATTCACCCATTTCCCCATTCAGGCATCGGAGTATGACAAAAAGGTTATACTGTATACTAGTAATCTTTGCAACTATGCCATCCTATCACTCTAGTTTATTTTACTTCTAATGTAAATGCTCTGTTTTATCTCTGTCTGTTTGAATCCCATGTCTAGTTTAAGTATTAAATGCACAGTGCTGGTCTGGGATGCTAGAGAACCACCCAGGGCGTACTTAGCTTCTGCCAGTCTTGGCTTATCAGTGAATGTTTTATCTGTTTCTTTCCTCTATTCTGTACTAATACCCAGACACAGTGCCTAGCAAACATACAACTAGAGTCAAGTTCCCTGGCAGATATAAGCACATATTGAAAAACTATTGCACAAACATGCTTATGCTTATATGTGCATACATACATACATACATACAGTACATTCCTTCACTTTCACAAACTAACACTATTAACACTGTGATACATGTATACACATACTCTCACACATTGGTACATGCACACACACACAAATTTATATAATGAGGCACATACTTTCACATGCACATATGCTAACAAATCCATATAATGTCTCATATGTATACAATCTCATACATGCACTCACCCATACATAATAACCCGCCATTTCTCTTTAATCTAGTTCATACACATTTTCTTACACAACAGTTGCTCATTTTGATCATTTTTGCACTAAAATCAAGAAGGTTTTCATGCTATTCACATTGTTTGATGGAAGCTCTACAAATGTTCCAGTGTAGTGATCAGTTTATCAATTAATCAAAGCATTTCTAATTGACTGTGTTTGATCAGTAGTCTTCCACATGTGCAGTTTATTCATTGATGTGGTAAAAACAAAGCAACTGGGTGAACAGATAATAAGTGATTGAATATATACACATGGCCAGCTTACAATATGTTCATCTTTTACTTTTTTCATTCTGTTCCATAAAAACAAACAGAAAAAGTGTTGTTTTTGATGACAGACACATTATCCTGACATCATTCATGTTGCCATTCTACTATATATTAAAGTTGTCCTTCCAAAAAAAGTCTTGTGTCTATAAAGTATTAATATTTAGCTTTAAAAATGGACTTTCTGGGGCAATCCATGTGCATATATTTTCTAACATTTCATAGAAAATGATGAGACTGGGTGGGGTTTGTTTTGCCTCTATACATATATACCATGGTGGCTATCAGTAAACAAATAAAAAGCAATCAAATTCATAAATTCAACTACAAAGATAACATGTCTTACAAGTGTTGTTTAAACCGCAATGCCAATCTAATGGGATGTCTTTTTTTGCAGGTCTTGCACTGGTTCTTTAAGTGACCTAAAAAAAATATATCTGTTTTCCCCCAGACACATGAACTCTTATTCATAAAGCTAGAGAGATTCATTTATCAGAAAGTAATTGCTTGTTGTTGCATTGCTTAGGGTTTTTGTTTCACTGATCCTGCAAGAGGAAGGGACTATTAACTTTAACTAAAGCAAATGACAAAGTGACTCCATCCTACACATCTTATTATATAACACAAAAGAAAGCAGGCTGAATTCTGAAGCTGTGTGTCACTACATGTATACATGTCACTTGTGAGGTTAAACTGATGGGATTTAAGCCTTTTTATCCTGGATGCTCTAGTTCTGTTTACAAATGCTTTTTTTTCTACCTGCTTTCCTTGTGTATGTGCAAGCTGGAAGTGCTTTTTTTCCCTGAGCCCTTATGGATAGCAGAGAATGTGTTTCTCCCTCCTGCTAGAAGCTCTTTTTTCACTGGCCGACATAAAAATGTGCTGTGTTTCAGATGTAACAGCAGTTGGTAGAAGAAGAATCTGTTCCCATGACTGCTTTTTTTGAGAATGCTTTTGGCTACAAATCAGCAACTACCAAGCACAGGTTTTACACGATTCATCCGGAGATACATTGAGATCAGCGCCTGGTGTGATATTAACAGCTCAAGGTATAGAGTTCCTTACTGCTGCAGGTATCAGGAACTCCATCTAAATCAATCCAGGTAGCTGATGCACCATCTGCAATTTTCTCATTGACAAGTGGACTTGCTTTATTGCCGCATGTGAGCACACGTAGTGGTTGTGTTATGAAACTTGCAATTGGATAATAAGGAACAATCTTTCTGGATAAATGATACATATCTTTTCTTGACATTACCACCAGCAAGTATACTTAATGTCATGGATATACAGGAAGCTGGAAGGCACATTTTAAGACAACAGTTTTAACTGTGAATTTCCTGACTGTATAGAAGATGATTCATGTATGTTTGTTCTGCTGGTTTATAGCACTGTTTGACCATGCAGAGATTACCTGCAGTACCTTGATCAATGAACCTTAGCCAAGATACCAGCGGAAGGTCCGGAAAAGTTATTTTCTATTCCCATCTTCTGTAAATCTTATAGGCTATAGAGCAATTTATCCATAAATGGGACAGGGCACCTACCATTCAGAACAAACCAAAAAGGTAAGTTGTAACTCTTGCATTGCCTTATCATCTAGAAGGTCATAATCAATGTAACATGAATACATTCTGCAGAGTTGTTGAACCTTATGAAATAGATCTTCATGGTTATACTTTTACAAACAGTGGTACAAAATTCATTCTGTTACAAAAAGCTGACAATTGGTATGGCAAGAGTGGGAGTAGATCGTTAAAGTGCCTTTCGGCTATTTGTATCTTGTACTAAAGACAGGATGAGTCAGCCAGCAATGCATTTCAGGGCTTAACATTTATATATAGCTGATTAAGCATATCAACCACAGCTTGGAAAATGTGCAGGTATATGCTATATCTGTATTATTAGACTGGTGGGGAAATGATGTGTTTGTAAAGACTTTCTATGTCAAGGGACAGAAACTATAATGCAAAAGTCTCATTTCAATTTTAACATGTTTTAGAGAATGTTAATGTTTTTTTATTCTTTATTTTATCCAAGATAGAAAAAACATCCCTATTTGAATATATATATATATATATATATATATATATATATATATATATATATCATCTATGGTCCCATATAATGATATGGGACTGCAAGAAGTAGGTCTGCAACTTGCTGACTTTGTAACTCTAATTACAGGAAAAGAGAAATGATCATGATAGTACTCTCCATGAAAGTTTACAGACTGACACCAAAGCTGAGAAATCCAATTGTGCCAGGGAGAAGCAGAAGAAAAAACTGGTAAGTAAATCACACTTTGCAATACATCCATATAGAAGTACCTCTTGTTGTATGGTTCACAATGATTGTAACAGAGTGTAGAGGCATTTCCCCTTCAGTTAACCTCAGCTGCTGCAAGGATATCTTCACTGTGGTGTGACTATTGATCCATGCAGTGATCATGCATGAACAAAAGTAAATAGTCAGCATTTGAGACCTTAAACATAGATACTAATGACAGTTGACTTCTGGCGTGTAACAGTCAGCACCAGGGGTATTACAATAGCCCCACAGGTGTTTGATGACCAGGGTGCTACACACTAAATAGAAAGAAGTGCAGCAGAGGGAGGACCATTTTGTTGGAGAAGGCAGGGCCTAAAACTGTTTTGCATTTGGGCCCAGACAAATAGTGTTACACCTATCACTGCATTTATTGATTCCTCAGGGTCATTTAGTGGTTTAAAAGTGGTATCATTAAGGGTAGGTCTAGGCCCTTCCACCCATGGGCTGTTGGCAACTGTCAAACCTGCCTTTATGGTACATATGCATCTGTTTAGTGCTGTTTTTTGTTTGTGTTGGATGCTGAATTGCTGCTGTCCATGGAACTTTTACTTCATCCCTGTTTCACTTTATGGTTGGTATTCTAGACAGTCTCAGAATCTAAATTAAAAGTTTTCTCATTAGAAATAATTTCCCACTGATTAGCTGCATTGCCTCTCATAGATGCCTGAACAAGAGAGCGGAGGTGATAAAAATAAAACAAGTTGAATGTTTAAAATATGTAACCATTTAAAATTGTAATATGTTACTAAAAATACATCACTTGCATAAACAATTAGACATCATAATAAACATGGTGAGTTATCTAATGAAAATATCCCTTTAAAGTTCTGGTAATATCCCTTTAAATCTGCTGCTGTATAATGCAACTGTGGCCCTTTCTAATCACAGAGCAATTTCTGCCACCCCAGGCAGCTACATACTAGAGTCCCATGCACTCAATATTTGTATAACAGTATGTACTTATACCACTAGATAGGAATAGTTCTTTAGATACTTTTACAGGGAGACACACAGGAATGATTAGAAATCTTTTAATGTTCCTTTGTATTCTTTGTCTTCCTTGTCTTCCAATAAAACAAATCCACCACTGCATATAATCTCCTTCAGATGTGAAGAGAGAGAGTACATCTATTAGCGGGTCAGGGCCAGCTGTACTTCAGGGTGTGAGCTACATATTTGCAAATGGAGAACAGCAGGGTTCAGAATAAACACACAGTGCCAGGAATTCTCTTTCATTAAAAATACAAACATGAATGTTTTAGAACAGTGCAATTCATGTCGTGTAACTTGGAGAACTGCTAATACACAACATTTCCCTTTTACTTCATACGCCTTGGTCTTTAACCCACTGCTCCAAAGGGGAGGATCACTACGAGTTCTTTTCTGTAGGCACAGTTGTAGACAAAGGACAAGGCATTATATTGCCAGTTTAGGTGTTTCATTTACATGGGGCCATATTAATGTGGAGGCTGAAAAATGCACCTCCACACATGGTGACTTTGACAGAGACTCACCCCCACCAATATTAGCTTTTCCTAGCCTGGCACTAAAAGCATTTTCTGGAGAATTTTCCTCCTTTGTTACCACAAGGAACTAACCTGTAATCCCTGTCACTCTGACCCTAACCTACAAGGCTCCTGTAACACGGCTGTGTCTGTGATTCCTATCTAGGTCCCTAACCTCTTAATTCATTGTAGGTTTCTTTTGATAGAGCTGTATAGTTAAACACTGGGGCATCCATGTGCTCCAAATGGAATGTCACCTGCTGGGCTGTTCAATATAGAGTCTCATAATGGGAAGCTAAAATTTCATCATAAAGAGATCCCATAAGGTGATTACTCCTGTCTGATATAATAGGAGAGGGCTTCATACAGAAATCTATCAAAGAGTGCAGGTCATACTACTATATGTAAGGGGGTTGGACTTTTGTAAATAGGACTACACCTTACTCAGTCTGAAACATCTTACCATTTTTAATACTTTATGTTCTACATCACACCTGATATCACTCTAGACTTCAATTCAGCTTCAGAAAGTATTCCCATAACATAACATAACCTCATGCCTGTTCATCTTTACAATTATTTTATTATTTAACCTTAGTCCTTATCTATAAACTACATTTTCATTAAAGGGATTTTGTGTTTGCATGAAGCCATTAACATATCTCTGTACTTACTGTGTAGTCATAAAATGTTACTCAGTATTTCTCAAGATGTGACACATTCTAGAATTGCTAAACCATAGTGTCTGTACTACATTCCTGTGGCCTAAAATACCAAGTGGTGCATTTCTCTAATGTACCTTTTAAAAGCCTTTTCTTCTAGACTGTCAGAGCAAGAGTTAATGGACTGAAGAAATGGAAATATGCCATGCAGACTGGGCTGTAACCCCACAGCACTCCAGAAATTGAATAAGTAGTTAATGCATATGGCGCCTCCTACATCAATCTGTTCTACTCTGTGTGAATGTATTTTGATGCAGTCCTTGCCAGAGATCTATTTTCACTAATCACGCTCCAGGGATGAAGAGTGGGTGGTGTGGAGATGTTATTTGTCTGATTTCAATGCATTTGTCCCCACAGTTAGATAAAGCAGGTCACAATATTTCTTTGTAAAATGTGTATTGGAGACTAGTACATTTAGGACAAGCTGGACCGGAGAGGAAGTAAAAAAGTTTTGCACTTCAAAATAAAGTCCTTCTGAATGTGGAATAATCACTGCCATAAAGAGTATTCAGTAGGATAAAAAAGCAAAGACTTGATTTTGTTAGTTTATGTCTGGAAACTTGTATGCTACTCTCAGAGACATAAAGTGTGATTCCATGTCTCTCTCCACCTGTCATTCCTAGAGTAATTTCCATGCCTTTTTTGATTTTGACTTTTTACAGAGTTGCATGTCAATTAATTCTGTTCAGTTTTAAGAAAGTTTATACTAATTTAAAGAAGATGCATCCTCCATAAGAGTGGTGCCTTTGACTCTGGTGGGTAGTTCTAAATTGTACCCAGGAACTGGGTATTTGTACCAGGCCACAGTTTGATTTCATTCATATTGCAATTTAAATCACAGCAGACAACTTGTCATAAGTGGTTGCTTACATTTTATTAGTGCGATGAAATTTAGTACACAGTAGCAAATGTTTCAGGTCAGTACCCTTCAAGTGCATACAGCTCGGCTTTCGAAGATGTTAAATAGATTGCAGGGGAGGAGCTGCTTCTATTTGCTTACATTAATGTTTGGACATGCTTACTTGGGGTTTTCATCTGGTTAGAGGACTGCGCTTGGGGCTAGAGATTGTCTGCATTTCTGCAATCTTGCACTACAACACTGATCAACAATGTTTGGATCCCCCCTCTCTAAATGTAGTTTTGTCCATTTTACAACTTTGTAAATCCAGATACAAAATTGTCTTCATTGTCTGGATAAAAAAAGGTTTCATAATGAAGTGTCTGGACATCATTTGGGATCTCAACTCGCCATTGGTGGGGAAGAGCTGTTAATGCTGTTCCATTTTCCTTCTTCTCTCCTGATATATGAATATTAGGTATCTGTTAGCTCAAGCAATGTGCATGACTCATAATATTTAATCACCACTGAACTTTACTTTTTAATCCTAGGTCCAATTTACTTGCTTGTTCTTTTTCTGAAGGCTAGATTTTCATGTCTATCTATCCTCTCCCACAGACATTTCATGAAATATCCATTCAATTTATTTGCAGTGTTTTAATCAAAGGTACTGATTTGAACTGGTGAACTAGTTTAAACATGAAGAAAAATTGAAAAATGTTATTCTTGGTTTTTCTTTTTGTAGAAAGGTCTAGATGATTCATTTTTTAGTCACTGTGAATTTTATACTGCAGGGTATTAGTAAGCCATAGTCTTAAAATAGTATCTGACCTCTTCTTTGCAGTGTTCCATGTATGCAGAGACATGTACTTATATTATGTGGTTTACATGTTTCACGTAGCTACTATTTTGTCTCATTTAGATGGTGCTGCTTTATTCCAGCTTCTCTTCTTAGGCCATTTGTAAGTCCTCATTGAAACACTGCAGAGACACATACCTTATATACTGAACTTCACTATCAATGCACTCGTAGGTTAGTTGCAGTCACAAAGGGAAAATGTAGCCTATATTACAAGTGGTAGTGTGATTTTAAATCAACACGAGAGGACACCACATACCTTTTGACACTTTGTTCCTGTGTATCCAGTCACTTCTTATTCCAGCACTTGTGCACTGTAAACCTAAGTGCTTCTACAGTAGAAGGTGTACCACCTTATACCTGTATCCTTCATGTTTGTATGACTTAGTGCCTCCAGAGGAGTAATGGACTCTGGATAGGCTATATTGCCTCTGGTGGCAACCCAGGTCCTAGGGTAAACCCCTTTGAGATCCGTGACAATCCCAGACCTTTGTCTTGAATCAGACAAAGGGGCACGTAAAAATCGGACACTTTGATGGGAATCCGCTTAGGAAAAATGAGCCAATCAAAGGTCATATTTAAAAGGTCAAACATAAATTGCAAAATCTCCAGTTTACATATCGGTTACACTGCACAGTCATCATTATCCCACCTAGGGGGATTATCTTCACATGTAATGTCCTGCCTTAAAAACATAAAACATATCTTGTTTAATATCCCTGTTTATGTTCTCTGTCTGTTAATTTTTCTCCATCCAAGCTGGGATTTATGGTATTTACTAATACTGCAGAAACAGAAGTGTAATTGGGTTCAAAAAAATGTACAATGAAGTTGCTGTGGTGCTGAGGGAAGCTTGTGGCTTAAGTGCCAGAAGTTAGGGAATGGTGGAAATGCTGCTGTGAGCAGTGTTAAACATAAGGACAGTGGTGGTAACGATGTGGTGTGAAGTGCTGGGACAGGGGGAAAAAGTGAGAGAAATCAGCAGGAGATACTCCTATGTACAGTATAAACTAAAGCTGACCTTCTTTCCAGCTGTATTATGCAGTGTATGTCTACATCAGTATCAAGTACACAGTATGCCATTTGTCTACTGCGCCAACTAATCACCCCCCATTCCTGCTTTGATTGTACATTAAGCTCAGTTATCATGAGTGGCGAATACAAAATGTTATTATGACTTGGAACTGTTAATTACAAGCTGGCGGGTGTTGCATCGCTTTTGTAAACATTATTTCAGCTTTTATCTTGCCTGGGTAATGAAACCCAAAGTATACAAGAATGATTATCATATCAACATTATCAGACCAATTTGCAGCATAAACACTTTGAATAAATTAATGATGAAGCCAAAAATGACACCACAGAAGTAATGAGAAAGGGAAAAAGAAAAAGCAGGATAAAATATGCATGAGATTTAAGGCAAATGGAGAGGATTTTAACATGTATTGCTTGCTCATCTACTACTGTAGGACTGATGACTATCCTGTACTGCGAATTTTCCTTATGCTGCTTGCTAGCTTCATCTATAAATAAACACTTTATAAAAATAAGAACAATGTACAATAAGTAGATAACCTCAGGAAGAAGGAAAACAAGAATGATTTCTCATTTTACTTTAGCCCATCCAGAAACCATTTGGGTCTCAGACAGTTAGCTCTCCGGGTTCACCTTATGCAAATGAATAGAGTTATTTCTAACTCACATGGAACCCTATAATGTAGACACTGGCTTTCTCTGGATTTCTACATCACAATCATATGAGAACCATGAATTCACATTTCTGTTATGAAAATATTAATATGGATATTACTAAGATATTAATTTTATTAATATTATGGTGCAACAAATCGCTTGCTATCAATTGCTGATTGTCAGGAATAAGTTCAATTCTAGTCATATATAACAAGTTGGATATAATATTTTTTCTTTAATTATGAGAAGGGTAGTTCATCACTGGAAAAATATTATGGATTAGGTGGACTCTTTACCACTTTATCATATGTTCCATTATATTCTCCTAGCCCTCATTCTCAGTGATGCACTAGATGCGTTAGACCAGCTTTTAACAGAAGTAGTAAGTACATTGATGTCGGTGCCAGATGCATAATCACCCAGTACTTTACAAACTCTGAAATGCTGCACGTCATTTAGAGGATGTACTGTAATACTAACCCTGTTTAGTTTGGGGTTTTACAGAGAATTTCTTTCTAGAAAGTAGTGATATAGAGTGCTTCGTATTAGCAGGTTCATCAAACAGAAGAGGAGATCATTGTAGGTTCATCCACCTAGGGCAGTTATCCATTTGTAAGCTCAAGTTATATGAACCAAACTGCAGGTAAGCATTTCCAGGTTCCATAACCTTCATCTAGTATAGCGCCCTAGCTATTTAGTTAGAACATACCGTATTTTTCACTCCACAAGATGCACTTTTTTGCCAAAAAAAGTTGGGGGGAAAATGCCCATATGTCTTATGAAGCAAATGTTCCTTTTCTTCAGATGTTGTGGAGTGCAGGTAGGGGCGCCTGTACAGTGCCCCCACCCTCGCCCCACAGCAGCTGAAGAAAATTCATAGTACTAACTTTCCTCCAGCGCACCAGCGAGCCACCTCCTATCAGCACTTCTCCAGACTGAGCTAGGTTCAGTGCGATGGGCCTTCTTGGTGCCTTCAGCTCTATTCGCTGTGAATTCAGCTCCTAAAAGTGCAGCTGTGCTAATAGTATTATAGTTATATTTACACAACAATTTCCACCATAATCAAATTTCTTATAGAAAAGTACTACCATATGCCTTCAATAATGTCCCAGATATTTTTGAATCTGTTGTGTTAGATGATTAGCTTTAAAGAACAAAATCAGCCCTGCTACATCTATAGTGCTGCTCAATGTTAGTTTATACCTTTAGTTACCATTAATAGAGATGGTAAAAGTCATGTGTATACACAGAATAATTTGTCTGACAACATAAGCAATCAGGGTTGGACAGGTCTACCAGAGCACCAAAAGATCCTCCAGTGGGCCACAAAATAGGGGGCCCAAAGACTGGTGCCAAAAAGATCTCTCTTAAAGGAGAACTAAAATAGTCAATATACCAAGGGTGACTCTAAGTCTGAGGTCCTGATATACTTACCAATGCTGCTCTTTTTTCCAGTGTGGTATCCTGCTTCTTGGATTTTCAATCTTCTTTTCCTCTGCTTCCAGGGCTGTAATTCCCTTTACTTCCACCTCCACTTCTTCATTGCTGAAGTGAGCAAGTGCAGAAGCAGTATTATGGCCTAATATTGTTTCAGTTCTTGCTCACATCTTTGATGCTGAAGAGGAAGCATGAACCAGAAGGGGATCATTAGGCTGGAAACAGAAGAAATGAAGATCAGTAATTCAATAAGCAGGAGGAAGTGCTGGAAAAAAGAGCAGCACCAGTAAGGACATTAGCTAGTATATTCAGACCTCAAACATTGGTGTGCCACAAGGATGTTTGCTGTCACCATTTCTTTTTAGCATCTACACAAATGATTGTGTTTCTAAAGATTCAACAGTGAAGATCTTAAAATTTGCAGATGACACAACAGTTGTTGGTCTAATAACTGAGTAGGACGAATCTCTTTATAGAGATTATATATCTTTATGTACAGTATGTTATGGCAACAATATACTTTAAATCTGTACAAACAGCTGAGTTGGTGGTTGATTTTATGAAAAAATCTACCATTCCATCCCCATGGATCATTGAAGGTTCTGTTGTTTCTATGGTGAAATTTCTGGGCATTATCCTAACTAATGATCTGAAAGGATCAATGAACATTACAACTATCATGAAAAAAGCACAACAAGGAATGTTTTTTCTAAGGCAACTAAGCAGATACAAGGTGTCACAGAAACTGATGACAATTTTGTACAGCAATTGTTAAATCTATTCTCACATTTGCACTAATGACTTGGTTTGGTTCATCCACTAAGCATGAATGAACTAAGTTTCATGGTATAATCAAGTCAGTTGAAGTGATGGCTGGATGTAGGTTACCAACGTTGTAGGATATCTACAAAAAGAAAGTTTTAAAGAGAGATGAAAATATTGTGGAAGATCCTACTCATCCTGCCTCTCACTTGTTTGAATTATCACCTTCTGGTAGAAGGATCAGATCAATCAGAACAAATACTACCAGATATGCTACTAGATTTTGTCCTAGAATGGTTGCACTACTGAACAACAAATAAAGAGCTAGTATTGTAGGAATTGTACGGTGATGCACAAACACTGTTATTAACATTTGGGTGTATGACATAATATACACATATCATAGTATGCTTCACATTAGTATAGTTCACTTTTTATGCACTAATTAACTTTATTATCAAGTTTTCTATTGTATTAATTATTATAAACTGCACTTAATTAATGCACTTTAATCTAAGACTGCAGTGGATATATTGCACTGCACTTTATGAAGATGGTACACTCACTCATTATACTATATGGGTATAATCTAAAATCACAATAAAATGGCTATGAGCACTATGTTGCAAGGGTTAGTAGCTGCAAGCTACCTGTAAAA
This sequence comes from Pipa parva, assembly GCA_019650415.1. Lineage (NCBI taxonomy): Eukaryota > Metazoa > Chordata > Amphibia > Anura > Pipidae > Pipa > Pipa parva. Next base: position 1,642 of record WMED01008783.1, on the reverse strand, counting down.
GAAGCGCAAAAAAGAAAGAGAAAAAAACACTAATAGTGCATTAAACGACATCAAATAAAATATCAAGGTAAAGAAAAGTCCCAAAGCCTTCAAATAAAGATAGGATTTTCAATTTCAACAATAACGGTGCACTGTGCAAATCATGAAAGCAGGAGTCCAAACTTCACCCAAGTATGCACACAGTGTGTGAATCCACCACAACGCAATCTATGCGCTTACCAGATCATATATAATAATACGCCTTGTACACAAATTGTAGTGAAGTATCCACAAGCCTCTTATCACAATATACAGCTCAGGGTGTGTTGGGACACGCCATGTAGCAACCAAAACTAACAGAAGGATGGTGATTCTCCACGTTAGGATGTTCAACCACATGAGAAAGAGACGCTCATAGTGTAATATTATTAATTTTAAATTTATTTAAATAAAAAAAAGTAATATACTCACAAACGATATTTCTTTAAAAGCACATATAAAAACATGTAAGCGTCTCAGAGTAGATGGCTAAATCCTACGCATTTCGCCGCTTTTTAATACCGCAGCTTCTTCAGGGAATCATCAGTGTGTGTCTATGGTAAATCTATGGGCATTATGTTGTGATAGTATCACCATAAAATAAAATTATGCTGTTGTAAAATTTTTAGTGGTATTGAGCCTGTGTACTGTGCGTAACCGAGCCCCTCCAAGGAAAATTCCTGATATATTTTATTCTATATATTATACTTGGCAATAAATGGATTCTGATTCTGATGTTTAAAGGTACCTTAGCTACCTTTCCTTATCCCTACACTTGGGCAATCAGCTTTTTTGTAATGTTGGTAAAATTGATCATTTTTGATTGATGTGCATGACATCTTTAACTAGTAGGCTAGTAGGCCTGGGCTAGTAATTAGTTTTTTTTGGTGGGCCCAGAAAGCAAATTAAATCCTATTATTAATTTTGCTGCAGGAGTCAGAAAAAATAGTCAGTCTACCAGTTTTGTTCTGTATTTTCTCTGTATGTCTGTATTTGTAAACTGTTCTGGTAAAACATGTCCCACATATTCTAGAATTTGTCAATAGGGTAACGCTATTTGTGACAATATTTACAAAGATCGCACAACTAGGACATTAAGTATAAAGGATGCGACTTTTATCCTTTTAACCCAGGCTATGAGACACCTCAAGGGGATGAGCCCCGCTTACATTTGGAGTAGGATTTAAGTGGTGTACATTATACATAATAATGAAGGTGCCAGTAGTTCTTTCCAAAACATGAAAACCGCATTTATTAACTAGAAATAATATTTATTATTTAATAATATTAAGAGACCAAGGCTCTGTCCTTGGCCCTCTCCTGTTCTCCCTCTACACTCTATCCCTGGGCAATATCATCAATTCATCTGGTCTCCAATATCACTTATATGCTGACGATAACCAAATTTATTTATCTGCTCCTGAGCTAATGCCTGAATTACAGTCTCAAATCTCAAATTGTCTTCTGGCAATCTCCTCGTGGATGGCCAAGCGCCACCTCAAGTTAAATCTTGCTAAAACGGAACTGAATATACAGTATATTCTCACCGAAACCTGGTCCTGTCCCTACATTTTCCATTCAAGTGGATGGTGCGAATATCAACAATGTAACCTCTGTTCGTTGC
>WMED01008782.1:0-16701 GCA_019650415.1 Pipa parva | reverse complement strand
TGGGCAGGGGGTGCCCCTAGCATTTGCCTACTCTGCCTAATGGCAGAGCCGGCACTGCATGCAGGTGAGAACAGAACATACAAACTCCATGCAGATCTTGTCTAATTGAACAAGACAGCAGTGCTAACCACTGAGCCACTGCACTGCCGCTAACTAGTATAGAAATCTTAACTACAGATTTTTTAAAGTTTGAATTCATTAAAAATAACACAACCTTCCTCTAAAATTAAAAATAAAATAAGTAGCATATTTTTTAATTTTATCCATTTTGATTTCAATATAAACTTATGACTAACCTGTCAATATTCTAGATAGAATTCAAATTAATGGTATAACAGAACAATATAACATGGGTTTCATATATGTTACTGCTAGGGGTAGCAGCATTGGATAGACAGGCACAAAGATAGATAGATAGATAGATAGATAGATAGATAGATAGATAGATAGATAGATAGATAGATACAGATAGATACAGATAGATAGATACAGATAGATAGATACAGATAGATAGATACAGATAGATAGATACAGATAGATAGATAGACAGATACAGATAGATAGATAGACAGATACAGATAGATAGATAGACAGATACAGATAGATAGATAGATAGATACAGATAGATAGATAGATAGATAGATAGATACAGATAGATAGATAGATAGATAGATAGATTTTTCTGTTTGATCACTTATATAGTCAAGGTAGTGAAGGCAGGCTAGGGATTCCAGTTACTGAAGGTGTGTCACAAGTTAACTATGACTACTAAAAATAACTGTGAGAAAGTGCAGTAATTATTTTACAGCCAAATGAGTCATTGTCCACAATTTGTCCTTGCTCCATTTAGTCAGAATGTAATAATATATTTATATTAGGGCTGTTATTGAGCTGTTGTTTTTTTACATAATGTTTATACCCTAGGCATTGCAAACACATTTACTACAATTATAACAAGCATATTAAGCAAGGCTTGGGGTGTATATCCTATAATTAAATATAGTTTTTGAAAACACCTTGTAAACTTAATAACATTAATGTTAAGCTAATTACAACAAGGCTGCTGTCAATTATACACAAAAGTAAGATTGTACAAAAACAAAAAAAGGCAACTGTGCTTGTAAGTATGTATAGGCATTGGGATGTTCTACACAAGAAGTTACAAAGCACGTTCATTATCAGTATATACTATAAAATTCATTGTATATTACTCAGTGAATGTGCAATAAAATGACCAGTTGAATAGCAATAGGTTAAAGCTCAGGGAATTACATAACATGGAAATCACTTCAATGACTTGGTTTGCCCGCAATATACGTACATACTGATTGAACTGAAATGACTGAAGTGTCACAATTTCCTGAATCGTTGTGTTTTAAAGTTTCTAGAAATGCTTTGCAAATTGACAGCAAGAATCAACTCAGCGGATTTCTGCAAAATGGAAATGATAGACCTGTTCTGCAACATAAAGCATTAACAATAACTGACAACAAAAGAGGCACACCATTCTATGGCACAACACAGAGAAACAATGCTGAAAATGAGGAACAGCGCCTCCCTGAGGCAGTTCTTTTTTTTAATATTATTTGGTTATATCTGGTGAATAAGAAGCTTCACAATTATATTTGCCCATGGGAATACCAATGTGAATTCACTGAATTTTTGTGATTGTATTGTAAGCATTTATAAATATTGTCTGGGCAGGCATGCTTATCGTGCCTTCTGGATTATATTTCCATTCTAACATTCAGTGTAGGTCAGATTGCTTTAAGTTACTGAAGTCTGCTTTAAGTTTCAGTGATTACTGTAAGGTTCTAGGCTGGGTTCACAAAGGTGAATTATGCTCTGCATTTTTTATGGCGATAAAAAGCTGAAAATACGCCTTTAAAGCAATGACTATCGGTTGTGCAATGACACACTAGCATTTTATAGAGAGGAATATACTCTAGGACGCTTCTTGATGTGCTTGTTCACCCACAAAACGCAACTTGAAAGTGTGACAGGAATGAATGCAAAAGGAATTGAACAATAGCAGTCACTCATGAGGGTAAAGTAACATGTTTTACATGGAAGCACCACCGCAAATTCTGTTGTTTTTTTTTTTTAAATGTATAGGAAGATTGGTCAGTGTGAATGCGCCAGCTTTTATCAATATGTGCTTTTTAAAAAAAAAAAAAACAAAGTAGAAAATTTGCCCATGTGAAACCTGTCTTACCCAATAGCCAGTTTAACTGATTGTTATTTTTTAGGTGACTAGTTAATCTTATCCAATGTTTGCCAGTCAGTTTCAGATTGTGTCAAGTCATTGTTAATTAAAATGAGTCATGCACAAGATACTATTCTGCATTACATGTTTATTTTTTATTGACAATAAATGAGTATTAATATTGCACCCTTAGTAGAAAAAAATATATATATAGTAGGACAGAGCTTATGTATATGCATACAATGTAATATACAAACTTTTAAAATGTTTTCCTGTTTAGAATGTATTTAAGTTTATTTCTCCAAACCTTAATATTCTGGCTGTGCTCTATAACATGCTAGATCTTGTAGTCATTACTCATTATTGTAGCTGCCACTTTCAATTTGACAAATCCCTAGAGAGTATTCATCTGCAGTCGAACCATTACTGCTCTTGATTCATGTCACTGACAGATAATTTTGATTAAATTGTTTAAAATACTGTACATTGTCCTACAAATGTATGAGCCTTACCTGTCCTAGGGCAAATGCAGGCAAGTTAAAACTGAAAAGATACAAAAATGTAGATGTCTTAAAGTAAATATGAAACACCTACAAGGAGATGTACTGCCAAGAGGAATTGTTTAATCTAGTAATCTATAGCAAACAATCAGTGGTTGACTTGTATTATTTTAGCCTCCCTTTACCAGCAAATTCTATTCCTTGTTTTGCTTCCTGTTCAGAGTTCTTGTGATTGTCCATGGTTCTCTTCCTGCTCTGCTACAGTTCACTAGTCATCCATATACATATTTCTTTCTTCTATAGGTGCTTTCTTCCTACCATACTGAATCAAGATGTGTGCTTTATTCCTGAGCTCTGTGTCCTATTCATAGTTCTTGTGATTACCATGGATCCAGAGATTATATAATAGGGGAAATTTATAAAAGTCAAAGTTTTTTGACTGCTTAATTCTGAAGAAACAGTTTATTATACCAGTATTATTTTATATTACGTAATTGCCATGTCATTTCATGCATGTTTTTACAACAAAATGCTGTTTCTGACCCTATAAAATTGATAAAAAGCTTTATCAATGCCTGCCTATGCCTACTCCTACTCCTTGTTTCCGCAAATATTCATCTTGCTCTGCTACAGTTTCCTGTCCATGCCCACATTACTCTATTGTTCTTTACAATGGGTGTTCTGCTCAATCTAATTTAGTTTAGTTCTTTCTCTATACCTAATCCTTCCATGCTCATTACCATGCCTGAACTGTCTATTCAGTTTGTAGTAAATCCTGACTTTATTCTTCTCATGGGTCTCAGGATACCTTTACAAACAATGATTTAAAACTAGTGGCCATAAATGGCATCTGTGGAGACCCTGGTGAGCATGTTACTCTTGAACGTCTTCTTAAAAAACTACTTCTTAAAAAACTAGATTGTCATGTGACTGATATCTATAACAAAATAAAAATAATAGAATAAAATAGAAATTAACTCAAAACTGCATTTTGCATAAAATGGATGCTCAGTACCATGGCATCTTAAAGGTTCCCCCAGAAAATGAAAATATTATTTTCATGTGGCTCCAGAGTGTTTTAAATTGTTGCAAGGTCATGCATATCTGTATGCTGCAATGTTGACTGTTCAATATAGTAATAAATAAGAGTACTCTACTGCAACACTTGAGTGTTAACCAATATTTTAAGCCAGAAGAGGAGAAAAAATATTTTTTACACACTAGTGGGCAAAATTTAATAAACTTGGATAAGGCCTCAACTTTCCAAGTTTATTCCCACACAATGTCAGCAGATCTCCATTGAATTTTTCGATGGAAAGATAGCCATACTACTAATGTAAAGTATGGCTACCTTTCCCTCAAAAAATTAAATAGAAAAACTCGATCGAAAATTTTCTGTTGGTAAATATCGATCAAAAAATCTTCTGAAACTGCAGAGATCTCGCAGGAATAAACTTGGAAAGGTAAACTCGACCTTTTCCGAGTTTATTAAATTTCTACGTCTTAATTAAAGAAGTACTGACCTAAGATTTACAGTAAAGTAGACAAGCTCATACCTTTTTGCTATAAAATATATGAAATATCTTTTACAAACCTCACATAATTTGCAGTGTTAGGCTTCACTGATAAACTTCATAAATGAATATCTGAGGGAAAGCCAGAACACATGCCTCCGCATTGATGACAACATGAAATTCTAAACCCTAAAGCCTTTAGCAGCTTTACATTGCACACTTTCAAAAATATATCACTGCTATAAATATTAGCTATAATAAATATTTATAAAATATTATAGTGTCCCTTTAAAGGCTCATCCACAAATTATTTTCAGTTTATTTATTTGCTTTCATGACTCCATATGCCAAAACATCTTGTCTCTGGCAATGCTTAAATGTCAAGCTGGTATTTTAAATTTATACTTTAGTACATATTTTTTTATTTCTTGGAACAGATTTTACTGTTATTATACAGGAGAAAAACAGGTAGAATCTGGCCTTTTAGTCAGCAAATTATGTATCTTGTGTGGGAGCATGCTTTAGAACGCTGATTCTACTAGGAACCAAAGCCAACAATGGGAATAGGAAACTTAATCAAAAATGTAATCATGTGCATCCAGGCTATGTTCCCTGTGCTGCCAGACACCAGTATTCCTGATCAACAGAGCAGTACGGAGATATGGGGCAGTGATGATCCAATCAGCTGTGCAGGCAACAACATTCAGCGCTTCCATAGAAACTCTGCACAATCTCTTTATTTTAGATAACTAGAGAAAGTATCACATTGGCAATGGGAGATTATTATTATTTGTTTACTTCTCATTCAGTGAAATAGAATAAGTACCAAATCTAATAATGTAATGTATTTATGCTTATTGTACCATCCTTAAAAGGCACTATTTCTTTATCTAATATATAGTTCACAAATGAAATGCATACACAAATAAATTTGATTTATACATAGCATATTATATAACATAACATGCAAAAACAGGAAAAATGGCTTCCAATGTTTATATAGGACAAGGGAGTCTGTTTCATATTTAAATATACTGTATACACAAATAACTTACCATTTCTACCACTAATTGATTTTCTTTTTACACAAAATACTTTTAATTTAATTTACAGGGTTGTCCAAAGGTAGGGAAACACCTGAATAAATGGAAACTGTGATTGGGAACAACATCCTGTGTGTGACATGTTGCTAAGGGGAAGAGGCAAATTTGTGTGGGGCAATATCCAACATGGCAGCCATTTTGTCTCTTTATGGTATCCATTTGTTCTCTTTATGGAGATATGTTTATCACATGTTCAGCTTTTAATACAAGCAGTCCAGACTACTCAATTGCATGCAAAGTTTCATTCTCCATTGGTATTGCATCAATGAAAGATCTCAATATGCAAGCAAATTTAGTTTATCTAGGATGGACTTTTGTTTTCAAGTTTAAGTGTTGGGTTGATTGCTCTAAAGCCGTACTTTTTTTTGTTTAGCTTCTGGAATCATGGTGAATGTGTATTTTCTTCTACTAAGCAAGGTACTTAGGCACACCTTGATCAAGTTTCCAAAAAGAGCAGAACAAGTGCAAGCATCCAATACATGTCTATAGCAAAGCACATCCTAAGAAAAATACAATGGTATTCAGGATACATGTGCAGGAACTGTATAGCATATCAGGAGAAATCCCACCTCCCTTCATCAGACACATCAATGGATTGCCATTCTGTATCACATAAGTGTGATTAAGACACACAATTGGCTATTTACAGTGAAGGAAATAATTATTTGATCCCTTGCTGATTTTTAAGTTTGCCCACTGACAAACACATAAACAGATTATAATTTTAAGGGTAGGTTAATTTTAACATTGAGATATAGAATATCCAAAATAAAATCCAGAAAAACACATTATATAAATTATATAAATTTATTTGCATTTTGCAGTGAGAAATAAGTATTTGATCCCCTACCAACCATTAAGAGTTCTGGCTCCTACAGAGCAGTTAGACGCTCCTAATCAACTTGTTACCTGCATTAAAGACAGCTGTCTTAAATAGTCACCTTTATAAAAGACTCCTGTCCACAAACTCAATTAATCAGTCAGACTCTTACCTCTTCAACATGGGCAAGACCAAAGAGCTTTCTAAGGATGTCAGAGAAAAGATCATAAACCTGCACAAAGCTGGAATGAGCTACAAAATAATAGGAAAGATGCTGGGTGAGAAGGAGACAACTGTTGTTGCAATAGTAAGTAAATGGTAGAAATACAAAATCACTGCCAATAGACATTGATCTCATTTAAAATCTCACCTTGTGGGGTATCCTTGATCATGAGGAAGGTGAGAGATCAGCCTAAAAATATATGGGGGACTTGTTAATGATCTCAAGGCAACTGGGACCACAGTCACAAAGAAAACCATTGGTAACACATTACGCCATAATGGTTTAAGATCCTGTAGTGCCTGCAAGGTCCCCCTGCTCAAGAAGGCATATGTGCAGGCCCATGGAGGTGGAAACATTATGTTTTGGGGGTGTTTCTCTGCTAAGGGCACAGGACTACTTCACCACATCAGTGGGAGAATGGATTGAGCCATGTACTGTAAAATCCTGAGTGACAACCTCCTTCCCTCCACCAGGACATTAAAAATGGGTTGTGGCTGGGTATTCCAGCAAGACAATGACCCAAAACATACAGCAAAGGCAATGAAGGAGTGGCTCAAAAAGAAGCACATTAAGGTCATGGAGTGGCCTAGCCAGTCTCCAGACCTTAATCCAATAAAAAACTTATGGAGGGAATTGAAGCTCTGAGTTGCCAAACAACAGCCTCAAAATTGTAATGATTTAGACATGATCTGCAAAGAGGAGAGGACCAAAATTCCTCCTGACTTGTGCACAAACCTTATCATCAACTACCAAAATCATCTGACTGCTGTACTTTGCCAAATAGTATTAAGTGTTGTTTGCGAGAGGGATCAAACACTTATTTCCCACTTCAAAATGCAAAGAAATTTATATAATTTATACAATGTGTTTTTTCTGGATTTTATTTTGGATATTCTGTCTCTCAATGTTAAAATTAATCTACCCTTAAAATTATAAACTGTTCATGTTTTTGTCAGTGAGAAAACTTACAAAATCAGCAAAGGATCAAATAATTATTTCCTTCACTCTATATTATTGTTGGCACTTATTTTATACAAAATGTGGTGGAGGTCCCCAAAATGTTGTACAGTACCTGAAAATCTATGCTGCTTATTTATTTGGTTAATAAAGTTATGGTTTTCTTGAAATGCTTTCCTCCACTTATTTAATTAATCAAGATTTAGGGGTAATATTCCCAATAATTGATTCTGATAATAAAGATATGCAATTGGCTAAGTGGGTTGCAGTGTTATCTGCCACCCACTGCCCAAACCTAATGTATTTGACCTCATTCAGTGCATGAACCAGTAGCATTATTATTATGTTTATTTCTCCAGAGTGAGACTTATTCTTGAATCTTAAAGAAATAGAGGAGATCACATATGTAGCAAGAAATTGGTTCAAGGACATTTCTCAATTCCTGCTTATAGAACATTTTCTGTGTTTATGCTTTAGACTATAAGATTACCATTTCCCTTATGTGTAGGTCATGCACCTTGTGTCTTGTCTCAAAGTCTATTGAGTAAGTCAATAATCTCCAGTTTTCAACAAAATGAATCATATTTATTTATTTTGTCAATGGTTCATGTCATGGAAAATAATATGATAAGAGGAATTTATTGATATTAACAATATTTGGTGAGTTTGCATTAAAGTAAAATAGTCAGTTGCAGAAACTGCATTTCTAATGCTTTGATTTTTCTAAAGAAGGTGCAATAGCTGTTTTGTTTGACCCTGTGTTTATGCTTTTATGACCCTTATATAGCTTGGGCACCAGGGCATTGCTAGGCCTATAAACTCATGCCATGCTTACAGTTTCTCATGCATGGGGCCATACATGTTTGCAAGGAAGTTGTGTGATTTATCCCTGCACAATCATCTGTGTGCTTACATTTTGATCTTTTCATTGCTATATCAGCTGGAAATAATTTAGTAGTTCCTCCGTCATTAACTTCTCATTGTCAATGGGTTTCTTTCTTTAAAAAAAAAAATCTTTTTTTCAACAGAAAAAAAAGAATGAGAAATTTAGGCTTAGATTTATAGATACTCTTTGACAAACCTGAGAATGAACAAAAAAAAAAAAAAGAGGGAAGTACGTCCTAGTGTCATTTCACTTTGAAAGCATTTTATCAGTCATTAATGTGAGATCAGCTAGTTAAACTTAGAAAGAAAATGGAACACTCAGCAAATTTCAGAGCTCTAAATGTTAAAAAAAACCCTCTCTTGCTTATGCAGCATAAAAGAAAAAGTAATCACTTCTTTCTCTCAATAAAAAAAAATCAATTTACAGGAGGGTAAGTTTCCTTGACTTTAACCTGTATTCTTTAATTGCATTCACTTATACTGTTCACCTCTTAAAATTCCTCAGAAATGTTTTTTTTCCAGTTAAATGAAATTAAATAGTTTACTTTATTAAAAGAAAAGAAAATTTGTTTGGTAAGATGGCCTCTTTTTAATAGCCCTTGAGCTGCAGTTCTGCACCACTACCATGCATTGAAATAGCCTCATCATTTGCCTGTAGGTCTGAGAAAGAAAACAATGCTATTCATTTCTCTTCAGTCGAGATGGGGAACTCAGTTTTAATTTTATTTGTTTTATTCAGTAGAAATTAGTTTAACTTGAGCTGGACAACATGTTTGAACCGAAATGTGTTTTAACATACAACAACAGTATATTTACTTTCAATCATAAAGGAAGAACTACAGGAAAAAAAAAAAATGTTGTTTTCAATAAATTGCATCAAATGAAAATATCAGCTTTGTGGAACCTTACTTGATTAGCATAACAATGACAATGGCAGGAGAATGTACTGTAACATTCAAAAATAACATAACTCACACTCAACACAGTTTTCAATCCAATACACATTTCAAAATACATCATTAAAAAAATGATATATTCTTGTGCCATTACTTTTATTTAGTGGTTGAAGTTAACAAATTAGAGTGGTAATGGTCCCTTCCCTTTGCTTCTCAGTTAAAATTTTAATTATGATGACCCAGTTTAATAGGGATTAGTGTTTTAAAAGCTATGTGGTCATCCATTTTGAAATAACCTTTTGATAACATCAAACAGCGATCTGTGAGAGAGTGTGTTGGTATGAAGCTAGTATGAACATGTAGTGTTATAATTACATATATTTATGCAATGCAGTTATGTCAAATAAAGCACAGCTGAATCTGAAAAAAAATGTATATGATGGATCATTAATATATCATCTAGATATACACTTTTTATTCCACCCCACGCTCATTATCACGGCTGGCTCTAGGCTAAATAGCACCTACTGCAATAACTGAACTTTAGAACTTATCTACAAGGAGAAAAAAACATGTATACAACTGTAATGTCATACCAGGTTCTGCAGTCAATTAGCTCTGTATACTCACAAAATAATATACAAGAAATTGTGAAGTTACAATCTGTGTAAGCCGATGACGGGTCAGGAATATTATGCATTCACACACCTTCTTCTAAAAAATATCCTGCGTGTATTACCACAAAGAAGGATTCTCTTGGATGGCATCTTGTCAGAGGATACCAAATTTAGGAGAACAGTGCCATATATAGGATACAGAAGTGTGGGGTATATAGACAATATAACCTGTTGTTAGGATGCAGCTAGGAATCCTAAAGTATGTGTCAAGGGTTAATATTCTCACTGAGTTGCAGCCAATTCCTCACCTTTCCAGGTTTGTAATGGCACTGCCTTACCTGACGTGCTTGCCAGAATAATTTTGTTGCTAGTGTGTTAGGAGAAATATGAATCTTATTGTAGGAATTATTGGCTTTCCTGATTTGGCTTGTTCTTGTAACTAGATCTTTGTGTTATGCCCCCCAATCGGCATTGGTTCTGTTAGTGATTTTTTGTTACAGATTCTTTGGCTCTTGTACCCAGCCTTTGTAATCTTTCAGTACCTCTGTTCAGTGTTTCTTAGCCTGCATTATTCTCAGTGCTATTATAGTGAGAGCTGCCTCTCTTTTTCTCCCAGCTGGATGTCGGCCCCTGTGATGTTAAAATTTATGGCCAGCCATGCGGTGTGTTGCCTTGCCAGCATTTAGCTTCACCTGCCATCAAAGTCCAAGCTAACCCTTCTGAACTGGTGCTGGGCTTTTGGAGTTGTCAAATCCCATATGCTCCTGGGCAGGCAACCTGAGCTACAATATCTGACACCTACCCACATAGGAAGCTTTGAGAGGAGAAACAATTGGGTACAGTATTGGCTTTCAGAAAATAAACTCTTATAACTGCTAATTCATTTTTAAGTTTAGAGGAATAAGGAGATGGCACACAGCAGCTGTGCTGCAACCCTTTTATTTGTGTGGGGGAAGGGGGTCAATATCATGGCATGTTTTGGGTTTATTACTTTATCCATGGATAACTGCTACTTAATAGTTCTTCTAAGAGGGAACCCAATATGAAAATAAAGTACTGAAGTGCAGTACTCCCTTTTTTTCTGGGGCCTCTATGTTACATCATCATGAACTTACCAGTAAATGGTTTTCCTAGCATGAGGGTGATTCCAGTGTGCTTAGACTTGTATGATTCATATGAGATAAAACTGTTCTGTTGTAGACAGTAACCATAGACCAAACAACTGAAGCAGGCAAAGGTCCAATCAGGGTTTATCAATATTGATATGTAAAGCAAAGAAAGCATACTAGGCCCTTTTTCCTGTATTTCAGTGAGTTAAGCTCTAATTTTGTTGCCAACCCCATGTTACCAACCTCATTTTGTGACCAACCTCAATTTACAAATTCCAAATGCATCTTTATCTGTATTTTATTTCATTTGTACTATATTAAAGTGCAACTGTCACCTTGAAACTAATACTAATTTAGGTTCTACTAATATATTAAGCATTTTTGTAAATATATATATATATATATATATCTCTATATATATACAGTATACTATATATATATATATATATATATATATATATATATATATATACAGTATATAGATAGATAGACAGATATCAAAAAAATGTACATTTATACAGTGTTTCTCTCTGTCAGCTTTCCTTTTCTTTCCCGAGTTGGCTGGGCTGGGCTAAATGATGATTGACATTATAGCTCTTCCAATCAGATCTCTTAAATCATGATGTAGCAGGGATACCTTTTTTTTTATAAAGATAACTTTTTATATATACAAAGTGTATATATATATATATATATATATATATATATATATATATATATATATATATATATATATACACATTGAGACACCTTTTATATTGGACTAACAGTCATTTTAAATAGATGGGCTTTCAAGAGATTATGCTAACAAGCAGTAAGCATAATATAAGCAAGTACTTATTTGAGACTGCACTGTCTTTTTCTATGGAGTTGTTGCAGCATAAATTATCCAGGAAATTGTCACAATTCGGTAGCCAAGGAAGAAACACTAACCAGTGCAATAAACTGCAGTTTTATGCTAGGTCCCATGAAAGTTGATTTGCATAAATATCTTCACAGCATTTTCTATGGGGATGAAGGATTATTCAGAAGCTATGAGGTTTATCATACATTACATGAAGTTCTATATTACTCTTTTTTAATGTTCTCTGGATAAGTCGTTTACATTTTTGCCTGCAAAACCCATTTGAGTCTATAGAGTATATATATAGAAGATTACTTGCAGAAAAGGGGGTCCAAGTCAATGAAAATGACAAAACGATAGCCCAATATTACAGCTAGGATTCCCAAATGACGGCAACTAATAACACTTTCTATTGCACAATAAAGGATTTATTGCTAGTCCTCAGGCTCCGTGCCAGTGAAAATCTTTCCATGTCAGTAGATTGAAGGACTAATTTGCTGTGATTATCAGAGAATTACTTTGTTAGGCTTCTTGTACACTTTTGCAAGGGCAGACCTGTTAATTCCAATTCATTTAATTTATGTGAAATGAAAGGTAAATTCTAGTAAAGTGGTCAGAAGCCTCAAGCTTTAACGAGAAGCTGCTGCCGATGTTATGCTTGCCGTTAAAAAAAAACAAAAAAAAACAAACAAAAAAAAAAATGTTAAAACGTCACTATCATTTTTGTCTTTTCATCTTAACAAAGACAGTGATGTGATGCCCCAATTAATAATCAGCTAACATTATATTGTAAAAGCAGAGATGCACATGCCAAAGGGCTTGAATTCCTTTTGGGAAATGGATATAAAAGGAGCCTTAAGCTTAAATGTGTCTGTGCGATGTAGGCAGCATATACATTTAATCTGGAAGCACCGAGGAACATAGTGAAAACTCTGCAGAAAATAGACAAGGAAATGCATGATGTATGATTCTGATAAATAGCAAGGGAAGCTGGGAAAACATATTTAGAAGTATAGATCAGCATGCGTTAGATGCAGTGCTGTAAGCAACATGAATTGAATTGAGGAAAAATTTATAGCGCATTTATTTTAGCAGATAAAATCAATTTCATAAGCATGTTCATAGTCTCTGTATGGATTATTTTGACCTGTTTTTTATGAAATGGCAATGTTTAACCTTTACCTTTTGCTCAACCACATAGCACTTCATAAGCTGTTTCGCCTCAATCATTCCTGACTGCTCAATGTCTTCCATTTAAAGCATCAGTTTATAATGGAGTTCTTGTTAGGCATACAGCTGCAGTAGTTTTATGGCAAAGGACTATCTCTCATTTTTATACAGATTAAAAAGAATGAATGAAATGACTTGATCATTCAGATGGAAATTACAGCATCATACTTTGTGCTCTTTTTATTTTTTTTGTTATGATTCTTATTTTCCTACTTAGAGTTGAAGAAATAGCAATCTGATTGTAGTAATACACTCAAGAAAAAACTGTAAAATCCCAACTAAACTATTTAGCTTGAGGGTTACCTAACGATAGGCACTGCAAATGAAAGGGGTTAACAAAAACGTAGACATGGTTAGGGAGAAGACTGATATGTACTAAGATATGAACTGTATGTTTTCTCTTTCCCTTTAACGTGTTTGATAAACCAGAGCTATTGAAACTGAGTTTAGTGCAAATTACCTCATTTACCATGTATAATTATTTATGAGCGTATCCCTGGTTCAAATGCTAATCTGATTATTCTTTGCTGTGATTCAGATTGTATCAGAGAAAAGCCTAATTACTAAATATGAGCACAATTACTGTATTAAATATTGATTTATAGGATTTGTTAAAATTAGAATTTAGAATTTGGGTTAATCAGATGGCAAATTCAGTCCCTAAAGTAAGACGTTTTAGCTTAAAATGCAAAGCTCAGAAGAATATAAATAAACATATGAATGTACATTTTTTACAGTCTACTTTCCCTGTGCAATCATCCGCGCACAGACACAGACTAGAACCAATTTAGTTGAGTTTTAAATAACCTATTATGTTTTTAGGGAGAAAACTAGAGTACCCACAGGAAACTCAGGAAAGCACAGGAAGGACATACAAATTCAATGCAGAGGATGTCCTGGGTGGAACAAACTAAGCACTCAGTACTACAAGACATCCTGCTAACTACAGAGCCACAGTATATTTTATTTGAATACAATACAAAAGATGCAAATTAAAGAGAGTAGATGGGTGGGTTATAAAGACTTTAAGACCTTATTTGACCACAGACAAAGGATGGTGAGCTCCTGAGCAGTTCCCCAATTTGAAGCGGAGCTGAAAGACACCTGTCTTTTAAGTGTCCACCAATAGGTGCTGCTTATTTTTCAATTCAAGAGCAGCTAAGAAGCTTTGATTTGCCTTTCCTATTGCAACTAGGTCAAGACTGGTGAAGGATGATGGGAGTTGCTGTATGGCAAAAATTAGAAAGTTGCCAGGAGTTTACCAAATACCATTAAGAAAAATAGCTTTTACTTCTAATTAAATGTCTTGTAGTGGAGCTGTGCTTTATTTGACAAATGATCAGAATGTTTGGAAACATAGTCTGGGCATGTGATTGGAGAGAGACATTAGATTGTAAGCTCCACAAGAGCAGATGTGAATAGTTAATCTCTGCAATACACTGTGGAATCTATCTTTGTTAAGCAAATATACACAATAAATACATTTAAGCAAATATACAGTAGGGTGGCACCTGTTACCAAAAGCTAAAGTTTAGTAAACCTTTGGTAAATGTGATTAATATAATATTTATTAAACATTTGTTGCAGCCAATGAAAATGGTTGTGTAGACTTCAATTTAGAAAAAGTGAATCCTGTATCTGTCAACAAAAAAACAAACAATGCATGCCCCAGTTTACTAATTAATGAGGTGTCTATGCTTTAACCAGAACATCAAATCAGTGAATGCAATGAAGCATAAACACTTTCTCCTTTAACTATACTGTAAAGAGTTTCATCTTTCATTTGCATTAAAAAAATCTCAAAGCAGGTTATGATTTTGATTTTCCTTTGAGCAATATATATATATATATATATATATATATATATACTGTATATATGGATAAAATCTCTTACTATGTTACACAATTTCCCACAAGGCATAATAATAGGACAATGTAATTTATATAAAGATTTTTTTACCATTTATAAGGATATTCATAATCACTAAGGAGTTTCACAGCCATATAAACACACCAGAAAGTAGACTATGTAACTTTTATACATTATCCTTTATAAAATATTATCTTTCTGTTTCTATAAAGGTCATTTTGACCTAATCTCCGCAATTCCATCTGTTTCGGCACTTTTTGTCGCAATATCACTGTTTTTTTTCTTTTTGCCGCATTTTCAAATTCCCCTCAATTTAAGTAGGGCTGATTAAAATGTATCAATATCAATAAATATCGATGCGTTAGTACCAATACATTTTACACCACTTTCAATGAAGCTCAAGCTTTTCTTTCGATATTGCTGATCTTTTCGATGGGGATTTAGAAAAAATGTTCTAAACCATCTCCATAGGGAGGAATGGGTTTTCGCTTTACTCAAGCTGATAAACAATTTTCACTTCATATACCAGGAGAAAACGTTAATGATTTTTATAAATATCCCCTATATGTTTTCCTTTTGATTACTCTGTAAGGTCGAAATTTATTAAACTCGGAAAAGCCGTTTGTGCTTTTCCGAGTATAATAACTCGGGAGAATGATTTGAAGTTTCTCCCGGTAAGTATCGTGAGATTTGACTGGTGCGATACTTGTTGTGACAAACTTTTTAAATTAAATATATCCATGGAAAGGTAGCTATACTGTATGGCTACCTTTCCATGGATAAATTTAATTTAAAAAAGTTTGTCTTGGTAAGTATTGCATGAGTCAAATCTCGCTATACTTACCGGGAGAAACTTCAAATCATTCTTCCAATTAAACTCAAAAAAGCTGAAAAAAGGCTTATTTGAGTTTAATAAATTTCGCCCAGGTTATTCTTTCTATTTCTTACTCTTGCATTTCATACCCTATGCCTGCCTGATTGCAATTGTTAAGTAATCTCTTTCTCTCAATGCTCCCAGCTCCTACCTCACTATAAGCTGAACTTACATAACAGATCCTTGATATCCATTTTTTAACTGTATTGTATTAATTTTTAATTATAGAAATAAAATATATTGTTTTTTCTTTAGATTGTGGGGGTTATTCACTAAAGTCCGAATTGTTGCGTATACCTGTAGATAAAGACAGTCACAATAGGCTGCTATTGTCAAAGTCGCATCTTTATAATGAGAATATTGCCGCAGTTGCTTCTTTATTATGGGGAAATTGTCTCAATCTTAACATTAAAAATTGTCGCAACTTTACAATGGGGAAATTGTCACAGATTTGCTATGGGAATCCGCTGTTTGCAAATTCGACAGTCGAATTCTCACCTTAGTGAATAACCCCCACTGTGACTTTAAAATGTGACGTGATTTGTTATGACATTGGTACGCAGAAGTAAAATACCATTTCTTGCGACTGCAATCTTCTTTAGAAAGATGCGATGCAAGAGTGTCATGTGTTCCAGCATTGGAATGCGGAAATAATAGCCTTGAGGGGTGCTGCATGGGGTGTTGCATTATTAACTATTTTTTTAACACTGGGAGTGAATGCTTTTTTGTTCTTTTTGATGGAGGCCTATTACACACCATCTTAGAGATGCTGCACTATATTTGTGTGCACTTCTGCTTACTACAGATATGGGATTATCATTTTGTCGTAATAGGGCTGTGAATGTGGATACCCCTCAAATATACAAGAAAGAGCCTGCTGAAGTAAGAAGAAGCCCCCTATTTTTTTCCATTTTTTTAAAAAGGAGATTTGTTTATGGACTATTTAAAGGGACTTTGTAATTGACTTTTTTATCTTTTAAAAATTATATATCTTCTATTTATCCATATCTATCTATCTATCTATCTATCTATCTATCTATCTATCTATCTATC
>WMED01008781.1:3949-16702 GCA_019650415.1 Pipa parva | reverse complement strand
ATATCCATGCGGTCTTTATCACAGCAAGATAGTTTAATTCAGGTTACGGAGACATAAATGGTTTTCATCAGTTCAGCTTGGCAAGCTTATCAACCAACAGTCAGACCCGAGGTGAAAAACCATCTGAAATGTACATTTTAATGAGACTATTTTCAATCACACACAAAAAAAAGCCCAGGGCTTTTTACAGATGCATAAAAAATGAAGTGAAATTATTTCAAAAATTGATTTTTTAAATGATGAAACGTCTTCAAACGAATAGATTTATGGATCAGTAAACCAAGTATAGAGAAGTGGAACTGCTATTGCTTACATAGAACTATTCAGAAACCCACTAATTGGTTGTATATCTCCCAGCCACGCGAGACTTCTCCTACACTACTGCAATGTGAATCTATCCAGCACTGCTGCACACAGAGGGCGGCGCTACCGTCTCATAGTCACTGGGGCGGGGGCAGAAACCCCGTAGAATTTGAAGAATCTACACCCGTAATAGTATGCTACAATATCTTTCCGCGAGGGGAAAAGGAGAAATAGAATAGAGGAAAATTAGTACCGAACTTACAATACACAAAAGAGGGAAAAGGGACAGTTTTTTTTTTTTTTTTTTGCGATTATTTAGCTCCGTTCTCACTACTCGGTGTGTCATTGCGGAGCAACGGTATTGCAACAGCGTCAGGTGCATGTATTGTTGTATGTGTTCCTCCGCAGTGAGGGATATAGTTCCGTTCATATATATTGTGTGGAGGCGCAGTCGGACGATCTTTTCAGCTGAGCACTGAAGTGTGTGGTGGATCATGTCAGGTGGTTCTGCGGACTATACTAGGTAATGGGCTGCGGGCTATGCTGGGTAGCGGGCTGCGGGCTATGCTGGGTAGCGGGCTGCGGGCTATACTAGGTAATAGGCTGTGGGCTATGCTGGGTAGCGGGCTGCGGGGTATACTGGGCTGCGGGGTATACTGGGCTGCGGGGTATACTGGGCTGCGGGGTATACTGGGCTGCGGGGTATAGCGGGCTGCGGGCTATACTGGGCTGCGGGCTATGCTGGGTAACGGGCTAGACATATACTCGGTACTAGACTGTTGTATGGTTGAGGCCCGGGCTCCTGGGTCTGTTCTCACTGGTGCAGTAGTGACCCGTTTTTCAGGGGGTGGCGCACCGCTGTTTGGGTTACAGTTCCCGCAGGCGATTGTGGGGTCGGTTAGGTACCATTTCTGGGCATTATACGGACTACTACAGGACTCGCCCTCGTTAATGCCTCTGTGGTTGTGTGTAACATTAAAGTGCGTCAGCCGCCTCCTCCCCGCCTGGAACATTCAGTTAATAAAAGATCTACTCGGGCTGCTTAGCCGCAGGGTGGGATGGATAGAAAATGGCGGTGCCTGAACATGGCGCCCAGCGAAAGTGTGCAGCAGCAGCGACTCAGGGAGGGGGTGAGTTCACTAGTGACCTTTTCATGCCGCCCACGTGGCTTCCACGGGCACGACTTGAATACTAAGTAGTTGCTGTTTATTTGTACCTCTCGTGGGAAGGGGTGGCTGCTGCTGCCGCGTTGCTTTTTGGGATTGAGGTAGTTAAGCAGTCTCGTGGTACACTGCTGGCTGCCATCTCTAGGCTTGGCACGTGTAACATGGCTGTGTGCCGTGTACTGCCAGTTTATAGCCTCTGCAGTTCGGATATCCTAATAATTGTAGAAAAGGCACGCATGCATATAATAGGAGCTTTCGATGGGTTTTTTTTTAATAATACATATATTTATTTTTTTAATGTAGAGACCATGGAGGCCCAGAAGGCATGGACCCTGATGGTGTTATTGAGGTGAGCATAATGTGGCAAATTGGGGTTTAAATTATATTTAGTAAGTGCCATGCTCCAACCAGTTTCAGAGAGATCAGCTTTTGTCTTGCAGAGCAACTGGAATGAAATTGTTGACAATTTTGATGATATGAATCTTAAAGAATCTCTTCTGAGAGGAATTTACGCTTACGGTTTTGAAAAACCTTCAGCAATACAGCAAAGGGCAATCATTCCTTGTATCAAAGGTTAGTCAAAACTCTGTGCGCTTTTGTTTCTGCTTAATAGATTACATTGTAGCTCCAGTGTCAAAGTTTAAGCAAGTGAGGTGATGTCTTACCATCTTTCGGGACTGATCTAATATGGAGACAACTTTTTGTTAAGCTGATCACTTGCTTAAAACTTGCATATGACAGTTGGGACTGCCAGTAGAATGTGGGAACATTGAATGTGTATCCTACTCTTTTTAGGATATGATGTGATTGCTCAAGCTCAGTCAGGTACTGGCAAGACAGCCACATTTGCAATTTCCATCCTGCAGCAGCTGGAGATTGATCTCAAGGAGACCCAGGCTCTAGTATTGGCCCCCACAAGAGAACTGGCTCAACAGGTATTGATAGGCTAGTATGTGCTGCACAGGTTTCAGTTTTCACAACTAAATCAAATTATAGAAAATACTGTAAAGTCTTTTTTAAAGGGAAACTATCTTTGTTACTGTAGTAACTAGTAATTGCCCCATTTTGAATCATTTGTGTTAAAAGGACACATAATCAAAACATTAATCTTTTGGAAAAGATTTGCACTTCTGATTGGTACTTTAGTGCTTTGCGAATCTAAAACACTTGTACTATAAGTGATTTAACTTGTATATATTTTAATGTAAACTTTTGTGGATGGTTTTCGTAAAAGAAAATAGTCAGGCAGTTTGGGTTTAAAACAAGTAAGTTTCTGCAGCAGCGTAGCATCCAAGAGCTCCTTTTGGCACAAAGTTCCCAAAAGGATATCAAACACAAATTACTTCTCAACCTGGTCATTTTATGTTGGGGAGCAAGCGATAAATGTTGTGGGGGAGGTGCTCAACCTTTAATTTGAAGGGAGGCAGAACAGAGCATAAAATGTTAAATGCTCACCCCAAACACTAATTGTTCTGCTTGAGCAGTGTTTTTTTTTTGTTTTTTTTGTTTTTTTTCTTTCCCCTGTTTGAAGATAAAGCTAAAACAGAAGTGATAGTTGCAGCCTTTGAGAGGTTGGAATTGGGATGACCCTTCTCAAAACAGTCTCATTAA
Organism: Pipa parva; assembly: GCA_019650415.1. Classification (NCBI taxonomy): domain Eukaryota; kingdom Metazoa; phylum Chordata; class Amphibia; order Anura; family Pipidae; genus Pipa; species Pipa parva. The sequence goes on along the minus strand of WMED01008781.1, from coordinate 13,622 downwards.
TACTATGTTATAGCAGTGGCTGTTTGGGTTTTTAGGTTTTCTGTTGCGTTCCCTATTGCTTTTGTGGCCTGTCTCTTAACTAATTTTGTGGCACTTTGATTTGCAATCCTTTATTTTGATGATAAATTTATGCTTTCCTAAGTTGCACAGGAAAGCATTGCGTTTATTTAACTTAAAGCTATCGTGATTATATGTTCAAATTAAAGGAGACTTAAAGTAAAAAAAAAAACAGGACTATTAAAATACTTGCCTTATACTAGGCCAATTGATTACAGCACAGCATGAGCTGTGCTGTAATTAGCCGGCAGCAGACGCTTCCCCCGACGCCTCCTTCACAGCACGCTGGCTGACTGGGAAGCCAGCACGTGCAGTTCATTCTTCCTGCTTCAGTCTTCTACATCATCACGCTCACTGCATTGGCCCCCGTAACGAACGTGATGTTTAAGCCCTGAAACGCACAAGGTGGGAGGAGCTTTGAAGAATGATCGGCTGCCAGCTAATTGCAGCACAGCTCATGCTGTGACTAATCATTCTGCTGTGTATAAGATAAGTATTTTAACAGTTTATTTTTTACTTTAGTTCTCCTTTAACAGCACAATGTTGAAGTATAGATGGTAGCATTTAACATGCAGCGATCTGTTGAGTGGATTTATAGCTAGCATCCTGTAAGCTTGTGGTTATGATTAACCTTTAGATGAATGTGTTAATAACTTGCACTTTCTCCCTTTGATAAAAACATCTTCATTGATTTGACTTGTTATGAATTGACCCTGAAGTGCTTCCCTACCATGAATGTTAAACAGGCTCTTCAGTAGTGTCTTAGCAGTCTTACTTTGCTGTGTATGAAAACTAAAGTTTCTAACCTTTCCATACCCAGTTAATACCTTCTGAAGTTGAGTTGAGAGCCACAAGTAATTAGTTTCCTTAGGATTGTTTTAGGTTACTTCTGGGCAAACTCGTGTAACTGTATGTTCCCCCTAGTTGCCTGGGAACTTCAAGTGTTAAACTAGCTTTTTGAGATGTTATAGTGTAGTGGGCCTTGGTAGACAATATTTTTTTTAGAGTATATCATCTGAAGAGCTAAAATGCTTGTTAAACGAAGGGGGTTCTGCATGTTATGTCCTAACATACTTACCAATGCTCCCAGGGCTGCTGCCTACATCCTTGATTTATGTAATTTGACCTGCTTTTTTTTCCAGTCCTGCGATCCCCATAATTTTCTACCTCTTCAACATCACTAATGTGAGCAAGTGCTGAAGTAGCATTGGCTCATAAAAACCTTCTGCACTTGCTAATATCACCACAGTGGAAGTGTAGGGGATCACCATGCTGGAAGCAGAAGATAGATAACCCAAGAAGCAGAAGTATTGGCAAGTATGTTAGGACCTCACATGCAGAATCGCCTGTAGTATAATGAGCAATTTAGATCTCCTTTAAACTGCCATTCATATTCTTAGTGAAATCTAAAATTTCAGATGTAACAAATGCTAAACTCCTTAAAATAAACTTGAATTTTTTTAAAAAGTAAAATCTTTGAAACGATAGTTTCCTTTTAAGCTATGCTCCCTTTAGTTAAGCCACTTCTCCCAGGGGAGCATAAAATAAACTGTGCAGTTGTGTAATATGAAAACTGCAGTGCATAATGGCTGATTTGAAAAGTACTGTTGCATGCCTATATTGCATTAAATGTAACTGCCATATAACCTGCATTGTAGCATAGTGCTGGATATATTGTTATGCTTGTCGCCTGTAATGTATAGCTGTCTTCCCTCATTTCACATTGTCAACTTACTATACATGTTCCCTTTTTGTTACTGATCTGGCCAAAGGCTCTTTAGTAAACTCCTGTGCATAAAGGTTTGCTGTCGCTGGGGTGAGAGTTCTAGTACCTTACCTTTTGATTGGAGGCCTAAAGCCAGAGGAAAATGGCTGATCAATTAAAGGAACAGTATGGCCAAAATTTAAAAAACACTTAATTATGTTACTTACTAACTTTTACTAAATGCATTTTATCAATTTAAAAAAAGAAAAATTCTTGTCTGTAAAGAAGTGCTGTACACTTCCGACGCTATGGTGTCCCGAGTCTCCACATTCCCTCGGAGAAGCGCAGCCCTCTCAAGTCACGCTGATATTGAAGCTCCGCACCGGCTCTCCTATGTCACATGAGAGAGCGTGCACGTCATCGAGTCTTCCCTTAAGACTTCTCTGTGGGGATCTGGAGACTTGAAATGCAGTAGGGTCACCGACAGAGAATGAAGAGTGGTCTACAGCACTTCTTTACTGGTAAGATTTTTTTTTTTTTTTTAATAGTTAATAAAATGCTTTTGGTAAAAGTTAGTAATTTATTTATTTTATTTTTTTTTCTTGGCCATACTGTTCCTTTGAGTCAAAGCATCTTGGCTGCTCAGTCTGCCTGGATGTAAATTTTAGTATAGTAAGGAGGGGCATTTTCCAGTCCCATCCCCTGCCTTTGAAAACATTGAGCTTATTGCATTGGTCAACATGAGGTTGATCATATTTTCTTCCAATCACTTTAGAATGATCTTGTGCAGTTCTGATTGTTCTCTAAGCAATCTGGTTTTCACAGGATCGGTAGGATGACTAATATCACACTCAAAATAAAAGATAAACATCCAGGGTGCAACCCAATTTGGATGCATGGGTATGCAAGTCTGCCATGCTTCAATTAGTTGGGCTAAGTTTCAGCGTGCTACAGTTTATATAAATCACTCAGATGTTTGTATTACTAGTTCTGAGAAGTACAATGGTATCTCACTGGCATTTGAACCACCAAAATTGATCCTTTACACAGAGTTTTATGTAAAGAGGCCTTTGCTAAAGTTGCACATCCGAATCAGATGTCACTGTTTCGTGGAGATAAAAATTCATAATTCTTTACTAAATTTTAAGGACCAGTAATACCAGAAATGTATTCCATTTGAATTAGCATGGCAGTTATTAAAATTGGTATTTTAACAGTAAGTTATCTTTGATAAATTTTGTGAATTTTATCTTTCATCAGTTCTATTTTAACTTTGCTTTATTAGCACAAAGGCAACAGGCTGGTGCATGTATATCTGTTTTACACATCTCATAAGAATAACAACTGTAGTTTCTATAGTTTATGGTTGGTCTAGACATTCAGAATGTCATAATCCATGATGGCTACAAATATAACCTATTGTAAACAAACATTTAATAAATACTATTTAATCACTGTGAAGTTGCAGTCTTGCCTCTCTCTGAGCAAAATAAAAGTAGTTTGGGTGTTTCATTAAATCATTAGATAGGTACTGTCTTTCTACAAGTACCTTGGGGGGGGGATTCACAATTCAGCGAAGTGAGCTCCGAAACCTTCGTCTCACTTCACAAATGGTATTATGCGCTCGCTGATGTCCTGCACGCGGACATCAGCATGCGCATAATACATCAGCGAGCGCATAATACCATTTGTGAAGTGAGCCGAAGGCTTCGGAGCTCACTTCGCTGAATTGTGAATTCCCCTCCTTGGTCTTTTTAACAGTATTCCAGCCTTTCACTTGACTTCAATTTGAGGCCTATCAACCTCTTACCAGTATAGTATTTGGACGTTCAAATCTCGTGGTAATACAGACTTAATTTGGAAATACAAATTACTAGCGTTTCCCAAGTATTTAGTAGAACTGTAATTTTATCAGAGAATTGAGTACGGTGGTATTACTAATCTTTCTGATTATTCATCTGGGATAATATATCTTAAACAGTTTTTGTAGTTTTATCAAGTAGTTATTTACTATTTTAAGACTTAACAAAGTAGTACTAATTAATGCCATATAGTAGAGTATTGCTTGTCTTTCCTAAATGATCCCCTTTCTTATTGAATTACTACAAATTGTATCCATCAGTCAGATATTTTTAATGATGTGTATCAAAGTGCCTGAAAGCCCACCTTTTAAATGTAAATATTTTACATACTACTTAAGAGTTTTCTTTTTTTGGAAGTTCAAATTGAATATATAGTAATTTAAAAATGCTCTTGAGGCATTTTTAATCTTTCTATTCCCGTTCAACTTAACAGATCAGCCATGTCACAATCAAATAACTTTTCTGGGGGCTTCTAAATATGGTAAATGCTTGTAAACTAGGATTTTTTTCACCCCTGATGTTCAGACAAGGCCCAAAGGTAATGCATTCTTATGTTTAGCAACTGCACTTGTGTAAACTCTCCCATTTGCAGGTCCATGTAAACAATATGGAAATAACTTAGTCATACAAATTGCAGAAAATGTTTTTGAGGTAAACAATTCATCCATACTTTTATTTGAAGGCTGTAATACTAATGTGATTAAAATATATATACAATATGCAAATACAATGACCAACTGTGCAATGACACACAGCCTTTCTATAAAGTAATTGAGTTGCTGTGTAAAGGAGAACTAAAGTAAAAAAAAAAAAAAGACTGTTAAAATACTTGCCTTATACAGAGCCGGTTGGTTAGTCATAGCATGAGCTGTGCTGTAATTGGCCAGCTCCTGATGCTTCCCCTGGCGCCTTCTGTACAGCTTGCTGGCTGACACAGAGGCCAGCACGCAGCTCCTTCACCTACCTCATACATCATCACACTCATTGCGGAGAGCGTTCTCATTGGCCCCCACAATGAACGTGGTGCTGTTTAAGCCCTGAAACTCCCGTGGTATAGTAAGTATTTTAATGTTTTTTTTTTTTTTTTTTTCACTTTAGTTCATTAAGAGCACAGTAAATCCCTCAAATTATAACTTTATCTACTAAATGATTAGGATTTGTTTAAACATGTAGAAAATGGTTATCAGCAAAGATAAAGCATTAGAATTCATGATTTAACTTCAAAGATAACGTTATAATTTCTGTAATTAACCATGTCCATGCCAATCTAAATGGGCAAACTTTTGTTTACTGGTAGTCTGCAATGTATGGAATATTTTTTGGGGCATTTAGCAATTATATCCTGATATCTCAAATTTACCATAATTCCACACATAAGTAAATATTGCTGTTAATGTTTTTGATTTTTTTTTTTGTTTTCTTCAAGATTCAGAAAGTAATTTTGGCATTGGGTGACTATATGGGTGCAACTTGTCATGCTTGCATAGGAGGCACAAATGTTCGCAATGAAATGCAGAAACTTCAAGCAGAGGCACCCCACATTGTTGTTGGCACACCTGGGCGTGTGTTTGACATGTTAAATCGGAGATACCTTTGTAAGTATTTGTAGAGTATTGTCTTTTAGAGCGATATGATGGTAACCATCTTTCGGGACTGATTAACCTGATGATCTTTATGAACTGATCGCTCAAACATTGGTTTTGTGTAACTTAGATGCAGATTATTGCAATGTAATGTGCAGGACAATAACATTCCATACACTATTGCCACCTTAAACAAATTTAAGTTATAAAATGCAACAGTCCCTAAGTTACCTACTACCATATATTAAGAATTAGAACACCTATATGGAAGTAGGTCACACTGGTAAAGCTTATCAATGAAGTTGTCTGCTTTTTGCCACTTTCCCTAGATACTGGTTGGGGGGAAAAGTGGCTATTTTTACCAGAAGCAGCCTTTTGATTAAAGGGTTTTGTTTTTTTAATGGTAACTGGGCATGCAAGTGCTATTGCAGTGTTTCATTGCTAGATTAAAAAAAAAAATCCTTTTAAAGGAGGACCATAGTAAGAATATATGCAAATGTATATGTCCACTTTCATCAGAATGGTAATTCCAGAGCATGCACAGACTTTGAGATCAGCAGCCAGTCTGTGCATGTATTGGCTGCGCTGTTTCAGAGACACTGAAAAGTGGCGAGGTACATTTGTTCAATATGTCACATAGCTTTACCATTGGGTGTTTCCCTTGCTACTGGTTAACACAGGATTCTTGGGATGACAACTATTGCTGTAAAACTATTACTTGGAAGTATTGTACTACATATTAATGCATAGACTTACTGTGATTCTTTTCAAATGAGAACATTCTCCTAAGCCTCAGTGCCGATAATGCATCTTTGACCAGTGTTTCCATAGCAACTTTCTCGTTCTTGTAGGTACATAATTTTTATGAGGACATGTCATATTAAAGGCTTTAAACGGGCTTATCTTGCAGCTCCCAAATGGATTAAGATGTTTGTTCTTGATGAGGCAGATGAAATGTTGAGTCGTGGCTTTAAGGATCAGATATATGAAATTTTTCAGAAGTTGAGCACTAATATTCAGGTGAGCCTTTTTTATCATGTTTGGAAGATCCTGAATTCTCAGTGTACCGATATTGTATCTACAGTTTCTGCTGGTGTCTAGTTCCACTAAGGAACGTTGGTTCACTACCTGGTGTACTAACATACACCAGGTAGTTTCCCAATTTGTCTGATCCCTGTCTGAAAAACTGTTGCTGGGTTAACTGGATTAATAAGCCACTATAGAAGTGGATATTCATTCAGATTTTTTAATTGAAACTATTTGATTTCATCATTCCAGACTTGCACCAAAACATGGCAGTTGTTTAATACCTGCAATGTGTACTGACTTCAGTATGCTCAGAATAATCTGAATTTTTATGTAATCGGTGTAGCAATCACTAAATTTCCCAAGATTGTTCTAATGGTAACATATGCTTTAAATAGGTGGTTTTGCTGTCTGCCACAATGCCAACTGATGTTTTGGAAGTGACCAAGAAGTTTATGAGGGATCCAATTCGTATTCTAGTGAAGAAAGAGGAATTGACCCTGGAGGGCATAAAACAATTCTATATTAATGTTGAACGAGAGGTGAGTGCAAGAGAATTATTTTACTTCCTGTTCAAGAACAATGTTATAACTACAGGCCTGGTTTTCCAGATTGTGTAGTCATGTTAACATGGTATAAATGGGAAGAAGAGCAAATGCACTATAATCTGTGACCTGTATGGACCTCTTTCTTAATGTCCAGTATGCAGTGTCATAAGATTTGAGGTGCAACATTAATCTTTTAAATTCAGTAAAACTTACTGCTCTTAATGTTGTATAGTTCAAAGCATCAATTTGTGCTTTTTTTTTTTTATTATTATTATTGCAGGAGTGGAAGCTGGACACACTCTGTGACTTGTATGAAACTTTAACAATTACACAAGCTGTTATTTTTCTTAATACTAGAAGAAAAGTTGACTGGCTTACAGAGAAAATGCATGCGCGAGATTTTACAGTCTCTGCTTTGGTAAGTTCTCAAAACTGGGAAGCCTGCTTTGTTCAGAACTTCTATGATGCAGGATAAGTTACAATATAGCTAGCCCGTGCTGTGTTGTCGTTCCCCCTGCTGAAATAAACTGTTTCCTTCTATCCCTGACTGATCATGTAGCTGGCAGGGACGCTTGGTTTCAAACACTAATTTCATGTTTTCGATTTGTAGCCTTTTGTATTAATGTAAGTTTCTCTTAAATTTGTTATAGCATGGTGACATGGACCAGAAAGAGCGTGATGTAATTATGAGAGAGTTTCGCTCTGGATCTAGCCGCGTCTTAATAACCACAGACTTGTTGGTGGGTACTTTTTTTTTTTTTTTTTTTTTTCAAACCATTCCAAAGACTTACTAATTTCTGTGAAGGTTCCAAGTACCAAACAGTATAAAGTCATTTGGTAAAATAAGACCACATTCCACAGTGGGTTACACCGTTGTAAACCCACCACTATACTGTGGGTGACAAGAAAACTTTGAGTAGTTTAATTCTTTTTTGCTCCCATGCATCTCAAATCTGTTTATAACCATAATTTGCATGTTAAACCTGGCTTCTTTTTTTTGCAAAAGCTTGTTTTTTCCATAAAGCAGTATACCAGATTATAAAGTAGGTGCAAACTGTAGTTTCATATTAAATTACCTTTTTCAGGCTCGAGGAATTGATGTGCAGCAAGTTTCTTTGGTTATAAATTATGACCTGCCCACCAATCGTGAGAACTACATTCACAGGTTAGTAATGGGTTGTCACTTTATAAAAAGTTGCTTCAAATATTAAGTTGTGCATGTTTGTACTAAAGCAAGAACCACCCATATCGTCACATTCAAAATTATTTGGTGCCAAAGCATTAAGTACCCGCTTTCAATTTACATTACTGTAAGTGATCATTCGTGATGCAGGATAAGTTACAATACATCTGTGCAGTGCTGTGTTGTCGTTCCCCCTGCAAAAATAAATTGCTTCCTACTATCCCTGTCTGTTTTTAACCTACCCCAGCAGATGGGGACGCTTGGTCTCAAACATTTTAAATGCCATAGAAATGGCAGTTATTTGTAGTTTTCCACAAAAATTTTTTTAAAAAACTTTTATGTTTAACTAGTTAAGGGGCAGAATACAGCTGCTCCCGGACACAGCTGAGAATGGGCCTGTAGAAGTGATGTCTCTTGAACAGAGAACACACTTCTGGTCGTGGTCTGATGGCATCAAGTGGAATATGGACCAGTACTGTGTAAAGGTAACTCTCTTTTGTGCTTCTTTTGACACTGCACACTTGTGAACAATCATGAAAAGTTGGAATTCTTTAATTTTAGGTATATTAATGCCTTGGCCTTTTTAAATGCTTTGGTTTAGGGAAAAATGTGGTTAAGCATGCAGTAATACAGTAGTGTATGCATAATTTTATTTATAAAGTGCCACAAACTTACACAGCGCTATACATTTCAGCAATACAAAAGACGTGCGAAAAGTGCATTAACCAATACTAGTAGAATATCACAAAGATTCATCATGGTGCATCCAAGTGATACGGCTTTGTTAAATTATCTTTTATTACAAACTTAAGCAAAGCACCCTGTTCCTTGGCATCCCCCTTATGCATGAACAGCTTCTAATGTGTTATCATCACTTGTAGCTTTTTGGAGGGCAAAAATGTACAGGAAGAGAATATGGATATATGAATGGTAAATTGCTTAAGTTAAGCCTTTCATACATCTTTATGCACTTCATACTTAACCAGTTCTAGAGCATCCTAGAAATTTGCTACCTGCGAGCATGTGGATTTACCCAAGCCTATTGCCTTGATAAATATCTGTCCAAAGTAGAACTAGGGAAATATTCAGCTTAGAATGTAAAATCTGCTCGAAGCATTAAATTATTGTTCATACAGAGTTGTATTTGAACTAAAATTTCTCCAGCTTTTGTTCTAAAAACTTAACTTTTATAGCACAATGAAATCACTAATTGCACAAAGTTCTTAGTTTATAGTACACTTGACAAACTAGTATTGATGCCATATTCTTTACATACTCTACATTTGTAGTTCTGTTATGGTGAATGTGTTTTGAGGTAAGCAAGATGTAGGCTGATTTGCAAGTAATAGTGTACGATAACCTATGTTGTAAGACATTATGCTTTAAAACTTAACATAAGAACAGACCAGTCTCCAGTTACATAACATGTTAATTTTACAATGCACTATCCTTTCAATGGTTACATTTCTAGCTGCTTACAGGAACCCCCTACTTTTCCTCCAGCTAATCTGTTTGGAAACTAAAGTCACTGACTTTATCAGCTGTTTAATGTTTATTTACAATAGGTTTACAAACACTTTAAATTAATTTCAAATTGAAGTAGTAGGTAACAGCTTTTAATATAAAACTGAAGTTGAAAAGTATTTTAAAAATGAAATGTATACTGCAAAAAGCATTTGAGAATAACTGGCATGCTTTTAGTAAATTTT
>WMED01008780.1:0-16703 GCA_019650415.1 Pipa parva | reverse complement strand
GTCAACAATCTATCGCATCATCAAGAACTTCAAGGAGAGAGGTTCCATTGTTGCCAAAATCGTGGCAAGTAGAGACCTGTTTGGTCACTGCCACATCCTAGGTAAAAACTAAAGATAATGTGGATAGAAATAGGATTTATTCTTTCAGTATTTTTACTGACTTGTAGATGAGCTAGGAGCGGAGCATTCTGGGAAATGTCCAAATGTAATTAAATGGCATCCACTACAAATGACTGTATATTATCAATCTAGTGAAAAACGAGCCTACTTCCAATTGCTTTTCTTTTCGTTTTAAGTTCACTTTACCTTTCAGTTTAATTACCGTTCTTTATCGTCTTAATTAAGCAGCCTGCCAAAATAAATTAAACATGGGAAGAATATCATAGAGAGCGACAGGACATTTTAACACAGAGTTACGCGGATCCAGGTTTGATTACTAGTGGAAGCAAAAGAAACAAACAGAATCCTGAAAATTGTATGCGCACAAAAATAATCTTTATTATACAAGTGAGTCTCATAGAAACTTCAAAAACAATTAAAAGACCCCTTATAAGGTTCACTAACTCTATATACTCACCCCTTAAACCCTAGATTATTGAACAATGCATATCAATGCTGAAATTAAAATAACAAAGGCATAATATTGTTGTAGAGAACTCCTGGTCATAGACAATGATTGTAAATATTGCACAAAAAAAAAAAAATGTCATATGCTCTGTATGCGAAAGCTATATTTACCGTCACCGAAGCCAGTCAGTGTCAACAAGGAGACCCCCAGAATAAAAAAGGGGAGTAGGGAGAGGACTCAAAAACACGAGGTTTCTTCAAGTAGATTACTAGAGCAACTTGCAGGAATTAAACAAAGATAGAAATTGGTATTATAGATGGATATCAAAATGGACCCTTTGTGTGTGTTGTGTTGCACATTTCCATATGTAGCATGAATTATGTAAAATATGTACTAATTATTTAAAAAGTTGAACGTGGTCAAAATAATGGAAGTTGACTACATATAAAGTAGGTGTGATGCTCTGTTAACAATAAATATATACAGTGTCTTTCAACCCAGAATAATCAGTTTTATTAAGAGTTTGTTAAACGTTACCACACTTCCCAACCTATAAATAGAGCCAAACACAAACTAGAGATTATCGTTAAAAGTACATAACACATATTGCAAAAATCAAAACTTTAATAATTACAACTAAAGAGAAATGACTGTTGGTGACCAAACTGTGCCTTTAATAAGCTGTCATAGATCCAAAAGTTGTTTTTTTGATACATGCTATCACAGGATGACTCTAAAATGTTCCAAAAAGTATCTTGTGATGTTACTGAATGCTTGGTTTCCTCAATCGTCATCTCCAGTGGAGTTCAGGTCAAGTGAATGTTGAAGGAAATCCATGACAGTCGACACCAATTTCTCTTCTGCAGTTAGTGCTTGCAAAGCATCCAGCTATAGTATAAAACCAATCTCCATAAGTATCCAAAAAAATTACGTCTCTAATATTTCCCAGAGTAGATCTACATATATTGTAGATTTCCAGATCTATATACAGTATATTGCTTCCAATATATTTCACCATTTGATACACTGAATTATTAGGGGGTAATTCATCAAGCAGCGAAGTGAGCTACGATGCGTTCGGCTCACTTCGCAAATGGTAGTACGCGCATGCTGATGTCCTGTACGCGGACATCAGCATGCGCATTAAAGGGATTTCCGTTTCGGCGAGGCAACTCTTTTGGTCTCTCCGAGAGGGGAATCCCTTTAATGCACATGCTGATGTCCGCGTACAGGACATCAGCATGCGCATACTACCATTTGCGAAGTGAGCCAAACGCATCGTAGCTCACTTCGCTGCTTGATGAATTACCCCCTTAGTCTCACTTCTGTTCTGTTTTATTATTTTAGCTCTTGTATTAATACTATACATCTTAAGAACACTTCCATAAATCCCTAGGGGACTTGAACAAATTGGCAGTTCGGCCATCTTGCAGGTGAGATAGTTGCAAATGTATTTACCATGTGATGCAATGGAAATGAAATATCCCCTTTTTGTACAAACAAGTTTAATATGTAAAATTTGCTCACATTTCTCTAATCATCTCTCTTCCACTGCTAAAACCTGTCAATTTTTCCTTCGCAACATTGCCAACATCTGCCCCTTTCTCTCTCACTCCACTGTTAACACCCTCATGCGTGCTCTTGTCCTATCCTGCCTGGACTACTGCAATGTTCTTCTATCTGGGCTTCCTGCCTCTTCCCACTCCAGTCTATTCTAAATTCTGCTGCCAGAATTGTCTCCCTCTCTCCCCAGAGGGGACAGCCTCTCTTCCAATCTCTCTCTGCTCCTTGGCTCCTTGTAAGCAAACAAATCATTTACAGTGTTCTCCTTTTGACATTTCAGACACTTCATTCTATTGCCCCTCCCTACATTTCCTCTCTCGTATGCCCATACATTCCTTATCGTCAACTGCACTCCTCATAAAGCAACCATCTTTGTGTGCCACACACCACTACTGCCCTTTCTCATCTTAAACCATTTTCTCTCTCTACCTCTCACATCTGGAATTCTATGCCCCTTTATCTTCACCAGGAATATTCCCTCTGCACTATTAAAGACAAACTGAAATCCTACCTTTTGGGGCACTAGCAGTGATATTTATCACTAATTTTTATGTATATATTTTATTTATTACTTAGCCATTTATGCTTAATTTATATTTATTTGTGGACCTCAACGCATTGTCACAGCTCTTACTACCCGTCTGTGTATGTAAGTCTTCCTCCCATTTAGGCTGTAAGCTCTACAGTGCAGGGACCTCCAACCCCTTGTGTCAACCTCAACATAGCACTTAAAGTGATGTATCCTTGTGATTTTATACTGTATTGTTTAATGCAGTTTCCCATGTCTGTATTTTATTTTTATTCTGAACTGTACAGTGCTGTGTATGTTTGTGGCGCTTTATAAATAAAATTATACATACAAATTATACATTTAAATAGTGACCTACAGATGAAGCATTGCTGATATTGTCGTATAACACTTTGTGTTAGCCTGATTTCTGCATTATGTTAACATGATAGGGTTTATTTACTAAGGGGTGAAATCTACCAAAAAGCATTTTCTCCCCGTATACTTAGATATAGGGGGTTATTCACTAAAGTCCGAATTGTTGCGTGTAGGTGCGAATTCGCCAGATAAAGACAGTCGCAATAGGCTGCTACTGTCACAGACGCGTCTTGATAATGAGAATATTGTCTCATTTGTGACTTTATTATGGGAAAATTGTCACAGTCTTAACTTTAAAACATTGTCGCTACTTTATAATGGGAATCTGCTGTTTGCAAATTTGCACCTTAGTGAATAACCCCCTTAGTTCGTTTGGACATTCCATCTACCTATAAATATTTTGTTCCAATTCAGGCCATCTTTTTCACTGAAAACTGTTGTTTTCATCTAGCAGTATTAACTTACATCGAATTAAAATGTCATTTTACTTAAAACTGTTCATCGTCATCCACCTGGCATAATCCATTATTAATTTAGGGGTCAATTGTCAGCTGTATATTGAAAAATTTCATAGAAATCGAATAAAAAAAACTGTAATATACATTAAAAGAAATGTACCAAAAACAGGGGAAAATAAAAACATTTTTTGTATATAAATTTTATTTTTGCTCTTATTTTTGTTTCAAATTTAGATGAAACAACTCAAGGGATATTACTTAAAATTAACTCAATAAGTTTAACTGCATTAGAATGCAAAAACTACTAAAAGCACATTGCAATATAAACACAATACATACACATTCCTAGAAATGGTACTGGACATTTATTACTTTTATATTTTTAATTGTTTCACAGTAAAGTTTTCAGATTATACAAATCTATATATTTTCATTGTGGTCTCAGGCTTTAGTACCCCAATGTATAAGACAACTCATTATTACTTTTGAATCGGGTGCCACCTACCATTTGCCAACTGTAACTCTGTTGGTGAGTTAAGGGGGATCTGCATCGGTTCAGTATTCCTCATTAGACTGTATCTTATAGCAGAGATAATTGTAAAGGTCTTACCAGTTTGCAATTTGCAGCACTCGCTGGGTACCTCCAGTTATCGCAGTCCAAGTTGGGGTTTAACCCAGGGGCACAGCTCTTGTTCTCCCTCCCTTAGCTTGACAATAAATTTATGTCAGCTGTACAGATCCTTACACACTAGAGAAATCTTACAGAAAAAGATCTAACAGAAAATCTGCTAATGGATGGGAGTCTAAACTGATCACCAGGTCCCATTGGATGCAGCTAAAAGCATGGTCACTGGTTTGATTCCACCACACAGGGTGATAATGGCATCTTAAGGTTACTGGATTATTGCTGCTTAGTCCATTATCAGTCTTTCTTATAAGTAACTGTTAGTACCAACCCCTGGAGAAGGTAGGCAATCAGCAAGCAATAACCCTATGTGATATTAATAAAAGTGTAAAGGAAGACCCGTATGATACGTTTTGAAGGAATAATAAAGCAAGGGAAAAAGTTATTTCTATTTATTTGCCACCCAGTATTAGGTACAATAAGTGCAACATATTTCAGCTTTCTGATATTGCAGAACAGTCATAACAACTGAAGAAACAACAAGCACTTAGAGAAGAACTTTTGCTAGCCCCTCCTCCCTTAGTCAAGGGCTTAGCTCACCAATTGAGCATGCTCCCCCTTCTTGAAACTAATTGAAATTCACTTTCCCTTTCTTCCAGATACTTAGTGCAAAGCAGCTCAGAGTCAAAAGCTGCACATAAATAACAGACTGCACAAAGCTAACAGGGAGAATGGCTAAGATTCACTGATAACCTCTGCTCCAAGTGTTTGCTTTTTCCTCTATTACAATGATTATTCTGCACAATTGGTTAGTCTTAAACTAGGTGGCCAATAAATAGAAAGCTCTTTTTTTTTCTACAAGCTCTAGTTTCTATTTAAGTCATCTCACAATCATTAAAACACTGTTTTTACCTATTAGGATTGTGTAACAGTTAAGACACTATCATACGGCATTAAATAAACAGTATATAATGCATTTACCAAAAAAAATAAAAAGACAAGTCATTATTAATGTTTACTGCCACTTTAAAAAGAAGTATTTGTAATGCTGCAAACAGCATGGAAATGTGTACATAAATATTTATAAATGTCTCCAAATACTCTTTCTCATAAAAGCATCATGTATATTAGGCGTAGTTTAATTGCAATGCGCTGCAATAACGCTCTCAATAACTGTTTGTCCTTAATAATTATTCCTCCATCAGCAAATCGTACGAGCCAGCTGATCCATGTTCTGCTAAATTTATTTACTCTAAGCTGAATAATGTACCCTGCTTTCTATTCCCCCAGGAACAGAATGATGGAACATTTTGAGGAAACTTTAAAAAAAAAAAAAATCACTTTCTAAACGGAAACAGCAGGGGTATCCTGTATTTCTTCACTGATCAGCAGTCTTTCTTTCCAACACCAACAATACGGAATAATGTAACAAAACTAGCAGTGCCATGTGGAAAAAAAAAAGGGGAATCATAAATAAATCAACAAATAGATCCTGCTCAAGAGGACCTTTTATTTCAAGGAGAACTAAAACCTTGCCCTTAATTCAGCCATAGTTATATTTACCCATGAGTATCCTATTGAATAAGTGCAATGGTGGCTAACGATGTGGATTATCCTCTTCCCTGGTTATTTAAACTTCATTGACAGCAGCAGATATGTCTGAGCTGCCTCCTGGATTCTAATATACATATGCAAAGAAGCTCAACTGCACCAGCACCTCTGCATATTTGTATTATACCAATAACAAGTCTGCACATGTGTACACATCAGTGAGGTCCAGGTATATCTATGGCTGTCAGATCACTAGAGTAAGGAAGTACCCACATTTTCATGAAATAAGCTGAAAATTTAGCAGGATGCCAATTGGTAAAAATACTGTATATATAGCGGGAGCTAAATACCTATTTCCAGGGCTAGCTTTTAGTTCTTTTTTAATGTTCTTTTTAAGGTAACATACTTTTATCACAAAATTTAATAAACATCTGAAAAATCAGATAGAAAAACTAGATCGAAAAGTTTCTACCGGTAAATATCGATCGAAGAAGAACAGTTGATATTTACGAGAAACAGCCGAGACCTCGCGGGAATAAACTGAAAAAGACGAAATCGAGTCTTTTCGAGTTTATTAAATTTCATTTAAAGACTGGTAGCAACAGAAGAGGAACCACTTTTATTTGATGCCATATATTCCTATTAATTACTTTGTGATGGTCTGCTGCTTTCTGATCTGTTGTATAAACTCAATAAGTGCAATATTTTAATGAAATGTTACATAATACCTATTCATTAAGTGCCCCATAAATAAATAAAGTTAAGATGTTTTGGATACCAGTGCTCTCAGAAGTTGTCGTATGTGTCCAGGTATGGCTCTAGAATCAGAAAAGTTATCTTCCAACTTCTTTGAAATTAAACATACTTCTGAGACTACCGCTCAGTCCTTCCGTGCACATTAATAATATCCATGCAGGCTTATCATTTAACTTTCCTCCTGAATTATTGCCCAACCTTCAGAAATAGATATCCCTTACATCTTTACTTCTAATTCTAGAGGATAATACTCCCTTTTCTGAGAAGGAAATTACAGAGGAAATCAAAACCTCTTCCTCCATAAGAGTCCTGGTTCTTGTTAAATAAAAATCCAGGGTCTTACTGACTAATGGATGAATTCACCTTGCTAAAATTCAAGTTGTATGATCAAAATAGTTACAAATTCACATCCCCTTATTGATGAAGCTGCAGATAGATTTGTTGAACAGGCGGACTGCTACAGAAGCAGTTGCCAGCATAGTGAGGCAAATTCAGTCAGGTAGAAGTAGGATGCGAAGTCATGTAACATATCCCACTAACTATATATAAGTGAATAAAACATCGGTTTCTGTTTTACCTTTTTCCTAGTTAAATTGTGAACTAATTTAGTCGCAGTCGCCATTGTTACTTTAGAATAAATAGTCACTTTATGCCACACTGGAGCCCTGCAATTAACCCCCCAATTTGCCACTCTGATGTGGTAAAGTCAAACAGGTGAATTCGGAGCACTACGCCTTATCGAATTGGCAACTGCAACAGACTCTGCCGTTTGGTCAATAGTCAAAGTACCTGTGCACACACTGAGCTCACAACTTAGTATTATCTAAACTGGGTAAGGCTGTTTCGAAATTAAGGACAAGAAACAACACCTTCCTTCCCTTACTTACCCCATTCAGGTGGGATTGAACACTGTTCTATTCGTGTACATACTGGTACTAAAATAAAAGTTATTTTCCCATAAACCAATCACTAAAAAAATGATTGGAATAAGCATGTGGCCACTTTAGCCTATTTTCTATCACTTTTCTATGGAATGATATTTTATCAATGTGATCTGCAATAAACTAGACCTACCAGGAGTAAAGTTAGGGGAACAGATGCACAAAGCCAAAGAGATGCAGATGATTTATTACTTTATTCTGGTTTCCACCATACCTGAGGTTTTCACTTAAAGATATCAAAATGGGCCTGAATCTCATCCTCACCTCTGCATCTTGCACTGCCACTATCCCCTCTACCCTCCTTCCCTTACCTACACAATGCTCCTCTCTCTTACCCCCACAATACTTTTCTTTCATACTTCCCTTCCTTTCTCTTTGTCACCCATACCTCCAGCATAAATCACTCACTCATCCCCAGCTCCCACTACTTTTTTCTGTCATTGCTTACAACAACACTCTTGCTCAAACCCTCAGACACTTTGCAACTCTTCATCACACAGCCATCTCTTAGACTAAGGTGCAGCTTAACATGTGCTTCGAGCAAGTCCTGATCCCCTGCCATACTGCTCCCCCTGGTGATGCAGCCTGATGTGCTTCCTCTGACCACTGTGTTATATTCAGGGGGTGATTGACTAAATTGAGAATTCAACTGTTGTATTCTCAATCAGTGGATTCCCATAGCGAATCAACGACTGTGACAATAGCAATACTCCCATAATGAAGTCACGACAGTGACAGTAGCCATCTATTGGGTAGTGTGCGACCATCATATTTTATGCAATACATCTAGAAGAGTAGAGGGGGTAGGGTTGTGACTGGGGGGCTTGTAGGAAGTAACATTAGCTATTATGAAAATGCTGTTAGATTTAAAGTCTTCTACATGTTTTTAATGTACAAGCATAACAACAATTCTTACAACCAGTTCATTTTTATAGCCAATAGCTCCATGTGCAGGAATTCATACTCATCTATGCTGCTTTCTATCTTTAACTGTTCTAGAACATTTTCTATTTTTATTTCATTGTATACATTAAAGGTTGTTATGTCTATTCAGGTTTTTCTAAATATAGAAGTAAGTGTATGTATTTTTAAAGAAGGTGGATGACAAGGCCTAGAATAAATTAGCAAGCCATGAGGAAATGTGTGGTGCTGGGTAATTTCATAGCTGCCTTGGTAACCGATTCATTGTCATGGTGCTCTGGGGAAAGTGAGGAAATGAAAGCAATTATTTTTATAAAAGGACCAATGAAGG
This sequence comes from Pipa parva, assembly GCA_019650415.1. NCBI lineage: Eukaryota > Metazoa > Chordata > Amphibia > Anura > Pipidae > Pipa > Pipa parva. The sequence goes on along the minus strand of WMED01008780.1, from coordinate 8,103 downwards.
CAGTCATAACTATTCCAGCCAAACTTTTAACTTTAAGCTGTGTCAAGGACTCAGCAATCACTACTCTTACAGGATACCTGGTAAACCATCCCCTCTTTATTAGAGAAGCAAGATAACATAGGCCTCTAAAGACAGGCTATGAAACACATAAGGGATGGATTCTAGAATTATATAAGCCCCAGAAGAAATCTTTTAAAAAACTACTCATTAAGAATAATAAACTAGACAAGTATAAACATGGAATTTAGAAAAGAGCGAATGATCTTCCTTAAAAAAAGCTGAAAGTCAGACCTGATGAAGTGAATGTGAAAAGTTCTCTCCAAGGCCTTGTTTTTCAAAACAAAATATCAGTCCTCCATACTATCAATGGAAATCTTTACCTAACAAATGGAAAACAACTCTACAATACTTTGACGCAAACGTGAGATTCTGTCGCAGTATCGAATTCAGTAAAGCGTATTGTAACATATTTACCAGTTTTACTTTGCCAGAATAAAGTGGCGAATTAGGGGGCTGATGGCAAGGCTGCTACTGTCCGACTGGTTATGCCACACTACGCAAGAGACTTCTATTTATGCTGTTTGTTTCTTCATTATTAGTGAATAAGGAGTAGAGCATTTTGTGATTGTAAGCACTCCAAAGGGATGAGAATTTGCTTTGACAGTTAAATTCTCACTTTGATGAATAGGCCCCTTTTTGGGGGCTGTTTGGAGGCCCATCGGGGGCAAGGGGTAGTTGTAAACATGCAGTCTAGTGAGCCTATGACCTGCCTGTACCGCAGGTAATGGATACGAACACTGCAACTCTGCAGTTCTGCCACTGAATGGAGAGCCAAACACCTCACACATGGTGGCTCCCAAAGTCATGTTGACGATCATTTAACGGTATCCCTCCCACCCTGTCTTACAAGGGGACCATTTTAATATAAAATAAATGAAAGCTACAACATACATTAAAAACAGGTAATATTTTCCCTGTGATCTACTGGAAAAGAAGATCTTCCAAGCCAATTTCAACAAAAATACAAATGTTCAGACTGTTTATAGAATGATGATGAAAATATTTTTGCTTTGCCGTGGAATTAGAGTTAATCCTTCATTCTGTGAGTTTTTTGGTGAGGTATTAGGTAGGTCACTTTGGCCTCACGCCCAGAATTTAACAGTGGGTGTCTTGTGAAATGTGAACCGAAGTTTTTAGCTATGTTCCAACTCTCAGAGAGCCAATCCGTCAAGACATTTTCTCCTTTCAAACCATGTTCTCAAAATAGGCATATGGAATCTATTAGACAGTTTGGTAAAGGCCATCAGTTAAGTCCAAAATAAGCATTAAAATACATTTAACTATGAGTTAAAATACTGCAGCTATTCCATCCAACAGCGACTGTTAATTAGGCTTTGTTTTGTATCCCTAATGTAAAAATATTGTTTATAACATATACCAGTAGGTAGAAAATATATGGAGTCATGAACGCTGACACATCATAAAACCAATACTTTATATTACACAGTAGTAATATCTGACGGATGTATAAATGACAGATAACAGAACACAAGGTAGGCAGCTTTTTCGACAATCTTTATCCTGGATGCTGGGTATTGTGGGCAGAACTAATATTGTATGTATGTATAATTTTATTTATAATGCACCACAAATTTATGCAGTGCTGTATAATTCAGCAAAACAAATATAATACAGACATGGGAAAAGTGCATTGTACAGAACAATACAAGTATATTATCACAAGGTACTTCACTTTCAGTACCAGGTTGTGGTTGACACAAGACGTTGGAGGTCCCTGCCCTGTAGAGCTTACAATCTAAATAGGAGGAAGACTTGCAAACACAGATAGAAGGGTAATAAGAGCTGTAACAGTGTACTGATACACTGGTCAATAAATACATATATTAAGCATAAATAAATAATTAAATATAAAATAAAATATATACATAAAAATCAGTGCTGGTGCTCCATGAGGAAGGACTCAGCATGGCTTTAAAAGTGCATAGGGAATGTTCCTGGCAAAGATAAAGGTGTATAAAATTCAATATGTGGAATGTCAAAAGAAGAACAATGAAAATGATTCCTTTGCTTACAGGGAGCCAAGGAGCAGAAAGGGATTGGGAGAAAAGCGGTACCCTCCGGGGAGAGAATTATAGCAGCAGAATTTAGAATAGACTGCAGTGGGGAGAGGTAGGAAGCTGAAAGGCCAGATAGAAGAACATTACAGTAGTCCAAGCAGGATAGAACGAGAGCATGTTAGTAAAACGGGTGAAAACAAGACGTTCCAGAAGTTTAGAAGTGAAAGGCTTCTAAGCTTAGATATTTATACAATTGAAAAAAATGTTAACCATAAATATCATTTTTAATTTGTTGTAAAAAGATTTCTAAAAAAATTTCCAACTAATTTCTAAAACAATTTTTCCCTGGTCTCCAAAATTCTTTTGTAACGATTTGAATTAATGAACTAATAAACAGAGCAAGCAGTTAGAAACAAACTAGAAGAGAAATAGTACAGAAGTGTACAGTGTAAATGAAATATCCTTAGATTTACCATTGGCAGATTCAGAGATCTTCTGGCAAACAAATAATGAAGCAAACCTGAAATTTTTGTAGCTTGTCAACTTGGTTCCTTTTTTTTTCCGGTAGTTTTGCCACACATTGTAAAACAAAAAAAAAATATATTGATAAATCAGTCAATAAAATGGCAGATTGCGACCTGATAGGCTAGGTGCTATGATGGAATCTCACAATAAACTGCTTGGGGATTGGCAGGTGGTTGATCCCTAAGAAGTTTCCTGTCCTGCAGGGTCAGGGAGAGTCTTCACCCTAATTCAACTTTTAAATAAAGTTGTTCTTTGTATTATCTTATATTTATTAGACTGGGTTCACACTGTAAAGATGTTACGGGAAAATTGTGGAGAAGGAGACTGCTGGTAGTAACCACAAAGACCTTGGCGTAAGTTAACCTCAGGGCGCGTTGTCTATGGTATTCTTCGGTCTTCACCTTTAACCCCCACAAGGAGGTACTGGGCTTAGCTACCAAGAGTACCCAGGTTGCGACCCCTAGGGTAGCTGATCAATGGTGGTTCACAGAAGTGTACAGGACAGCACAGGTATGACTGGAAACAGGTCAGAGGTAGCGTGGAAGCAGAGCAAACTAGGACACTTATTAATGGCAGATAAACTGGAACAGACTTTAGCTAACAAGTTAAACAAAACTAAAACTGAGCTCAAACATCTAATTATAGATAATTATAATCGGGTGCTGAGTCTGGAGCACGTCTGCCTTATATAGGCAGAGAGGCAAGAGTGCTCCTGCCTCTGTGTGCACCAGGTGCATGCCCCCATGTTGCCATCATGTAGACATTAATCAAGGAATTGTCTCCTTTAAATAGATCTATGTGATGATGACATCACTTCATTACATCTATTTCTGATGAATTGCTACAGTACAACCCACTGCAATTTGCTTCACAATGAATAAAAGTCAGTATGTAACCATTCCGTCTCTCACAGTAATAATACTCTAAGTAGAGAATATGCACTAATGACTTAGATTTACAATTGCAATTGATGTTAAATATAACAAATCCATTTGGGGATGAAAATTCACTCTCTGATGATTTACCCCCCACGAGTTTCATAGTTTACTTTTTCCCTTACTGAGCAGGTCCAAGCTGACTCAACAAAATGCTCTAATAGCCTCATTGACTAAAGTCCGAATATTCGCGTAGAGCTGTGAATTTGTATCTATTCTCCACTGTTTGCTTGATGAGCATAGTCTGTGAAGTGGCGCATATGTGAATAATTTGGGCCACTACATGAGTCGCAATCTTATGAAACTCTTTGCATCATTTTGTACGCATGTGCACATGTATTTCTACTACTGACTAAGCAGAGGAGTGGCACGAAGGTCCGAATGTGACTAGGTGAACGGCTCCGAATTCATCTGTTTGACTTTACCACTTCAGACTGGCAAATTGTGGGGTTTATGGCAGGGCTCCAGTGTTATGTAAGTGACAACACGACTTAGGGACAAAGTGACATAGAAATAGACAGAATATTCACAAAATACAATTAATGGGAAATGATGAGACTGACGTCACTGCCCTTCACTTATTGAATTTGCATCACTCCGCCTGACTTCTCATCCTACTTCTAGGATGAATAACTATGCCACATTACACATCCGACAGTGTTTGCGTGTTAGATTAGTATATTCTCCACTTATTCCACAATAGTGAGAAATACATTTGTGACTATTTTGGCAATGTGACACAAATTATAGAGAAGTGAGTTCGAACAAGTGAATTTGAACTTTAGTCAATGAGGCTCTCAATGTTTACAATCAATTTGTATTTTAAGTGTTGTTTCTCTGTAAGGTACTTTAAACGGTATAAGTCTTGACATTAGGATAACAAAGCCTACACATATAGCTGCACACAATGCATGAGATATAGACAGCTGGTTATTGTTACCTTGGAGAAACAATAATTCCCAAAAAAGAACAAAGAAAGTATCGCCTCATACATAACCTGTCATACCCAAAAGGAACATCAGTAAATGATGGTATAGCCAGAGACGAAGCTAGAGTAAGCTACGCGTCCTTGGATAAAGCATTGGAGTTAGTCAGATCATGCAGCCAATATTCCAAATTAGCAAAATCCGATATAGAATCGTCATTTAGACTGCTCCCTGTTCACCCAGAATGCTTCCACCTGTTAGGTTGCAAGTTTCAAGGAAAATTCCTAGTAGATATGTGTTTATCTATGGGATGCTCCATATCTTGCTATTATTTCGAAGTGTTCAGTTCATTTATAGAATGGGTGGTCCGCCAAGAAACAAGTAGTATTCATGCCATGCACTACCTTCACGATTTTCTGTTCATTGGGGCCCAGGATACAGACAATTGTGAAATTATGGTCTTTCAACAAAATAGCGTTACATTTGGCATCCCAATTGCACTAGACAAAACAGAAAGCCCATCCAATAAAATAACATTCCTGGGTATAGAAAATTGACCCAAAAGATATGGTGTTTAGGCTACCGGCAGATAAATTAGAGGCTTTAACCATTACAGTAGACCGAGCAATAGGCGCTAAAAAATTAAAACTAAAACAAGTACAATCACTGTTAGGTCACTTGGTATGTGCATCACGTGTTATCCCAATGGGACGAGTTTTCTGTAGGAAGCTATCCATGACGATAAAAGGAATAAAAGCCCCGCACCATTATATAAGATTAGGAAAGGGTATAAAAGAGGATCTAAAAATTTGGCAGTCATTTCTAGCTAGATTTAATGGAAAATCTTGCTGGCAAGAACAAGAAATATCCAATCAAGACTTACAACTTTACACTGATGCAGCAGGCTGTATAGGAATGGGAGCATTTCTCCAAGGGAAATGGCTTTCTAAAAGATGGCCGGTAAAATGGGCCAAATCGGCAATAATCCGCAACCTGACATTTTTAGAACTATTTCCAATATACGCAGCTGTGGTGACATGGGGTGACAAATTACATAACAAACGTATCGTTTTTTACTGTGATAACATGGGAACGGCAAGCGTAATTAACCGCCAGACCTCATATTCCCTCCCTATAGTGCAGATCCTCCGTGCTCTAACACTAGAGTGTCTGAACCAAAATATATGGTTTAAAGCAAAACACGTACCAGGAGCAAAAAATTGCATAGCCGACTCCTTATCCTGGTTTAATTTTCAGGAGTTTCGAAGACTAGCTCCTCTAGCAGACAAAACAGGACAACATGTGCCAGATTCCTTATGGAACACCGTTACAGTCACTTAGCCACATTATTGACGAGATCACTAGCTCCCACAACCAGACAGGCATATACCCGAGTTTGGACTGCTTGGTTCACTATGGCACTAGCTGGCACAGGTGTAGCGACTCACCACAATAGGACTACAGCGGTGTTGAACTACTTGCACTACTTAACCACTACAGGGATAACAGGTGCAACAGCGCAAAGGAACCTATCTGCATTGGCCTTTTTATTCCAATTGCTATCATGGCATGATATAACAAAATAATTTTGTGTCAGGAACATAATAAGAGGATGGAAGAGGAAAAAACAAGGTAGCGATAATAGAAAACCTATCTCATTTCAATTACTAAATAAAATCTGTAAAAATGAAGCAAGTGGTATGTAGGAACAGTTACGAGCAGACACTATTTAGAACAGCATTCATTCTGGCATTTTTTGGGGCTTTTAGAGTGGGAGAATTAGTAGCACCTACAACCTATAAACAAGGGGGCATACTTATGGAAAATACAATAGTGACTGATACCACAGCTCTGTTTAAAATATGGTATAGCAAAACAGACAAACACAGGAATCGTAAGCTAATAACACTAAGGGCCATGGGCGGCCCCACATGCCCCGTAAATCAGATGCTCAAGTTCCTAAAAATGAGAGGTACAAAGCCAGGCCCATTACTTTGCCATAATGACGGTTCCTTTCTATCCACTTTCCAGTTTAAAGCTGTATTGAAAAAATGTATAGCTGCTGCAGGCCTGTTACCAAATGCATTCGGAAAGCACTCATTCCATATAGGGTCAGCAACGGAAGCTAACAGGGCAGGTTTATCAGAGGAGGAGGTAAAACACATCGGTAGATGGTCCTCTGGCAGGTACAAGAGCTATATACGACCACAATTGCTGAAATACTAATGTTATCACTCTTTTACAGGACCCATCCCAATTTACTCTTGGATTTTGGGTCATTCATTCGTATATTGGGTGGCAAATAGGGCATCTATCAGACCCTATGGACGATCTCTGGGTATCCCAATGGATATGGTAAAAATCAGGTGGAGGGGCATTAGGGGTTTATTATGGAAACAGATTTTGCCAGAAATATGCCAGATTATTTATTATTGGGTCCTAAAACCAGACATCCTCTTGCTACATGCGGGAGGAAATAATTTGGGGAGACGAAGAATGTTCAGTTAATACAGCAGATTAAGCATGATATAGTCACATGTCATAACATGATTCCTGAAATGGTCATAGTATGGTCAGAGATAGTACCTAGGCAAGCCTGGAGAGGAGCTATTAATTACAAGGCCATTGAGAAATGCAGAATTAAGCTGAATATGACTATCTCTTCTTTTGTAAGGAGCATTGGAGGGTTGGCCATCAGGCACAGAGAACTAGAAAAAGATAACTCCACATTACTGAGAAACGATGGCATTCACCTAAACCACATTGGTTTAGATATACTAAACATGAATTTCCAAAACGGTATTGAGGCGGCAATGTCAGTGCTGGGGCGCAAATCCTCCTAGGCAAGCAGTCAGAATTTCGGTGGAGGTTATTATTGGCACTGACATGGCTGGATTGGTTATTGGTGAGTTATGGCTATTATGGGTGAGCGCCAGCAGCCCACGGCTTTGGCCCTTTGCCCAGGTAGTCTGAGACTCCTGTTTGAATTGGTTTTAATTTGTGCCGGTTGCTGGCATACTGCGTTCATTGTTATGAATTTGTAATAAAGCTGTGGCCAACCTTCTACCAATGCTACCGTGTAAGTTTCATTTATTAATGTTAAGTTCTAATTTAAAGGGGGGTAAGTTATCATGGGTCTTCCCGTTAGGCTGTCAAATATCAGTTTCTTTCTTGAACCAATTTGTTGGGATGATAATTTCAATTAATGCTCACAGTTGCTTAATTTACTATTAGCCCGTTGGATGTAATCAGATTTTGTTCCAGTTTGCAACATTATAATAATCTTTAAACATCACTAAAACTCTATCCATCTACATGGCTATGCTAATACAGTCATGGCCAAAAGTTTTGAAAATGACACAAATATCATATTTTCACATGATCTGCTGCCCTCTGGTTTTTATGTGTGTTTGTCAGATGTTTTTATCACATACAGAAATACAATTGCAATCATATTATGAGTAACAAAAGCTTTTATTGACAGTTAGAATGAGTTAATGCAGCAAGTCAATATTTGCAGATTTGAAACTTCTTCTTAAGGACCTCTGAAATTCTCCCTGGCATGCTCTCAATCAACTACTGGACCAAATCCTGACTTATAGCAGTCCATTCTTGCACAATCAATGCTTGCATTTTGTC